>JANHFT010001350.1:0-15937 GCA_032467955.1 Pseudoxenodon macrops
TCCTCCTTTCCATTTCTTTTTTTCCTTTTCTTTCCTTCTTTCTTTCTTTCTCTTCCCTTCTTCTACTTTCTTCTTCTCTCTCTCTCTCTCTCTCTCTCACACACACACACACACACACACACACACACACACACCTGGTCTGGGCACATAGACAGAGCCCTTCCTGGGGAGTTCTCCTGTGCAGAGCTTTCCTGAGTTTTCCGTTGTCCCAGAACTGCGCTGCACTGGGAAGTTTTCCTGCGTGGCCATGGTGCCAGCACCAGGGGCGATGGCAGAGTATACCCTGCCCTTCGGGGGCCCAAGGGCGGGCAGCCTGGCCCGGAAGCGACACCTCCGCTGTCATGGGCTAGATGCGGGGAGCGGAATCCAAGGCAAGTGGGCGACAGTTGGCCAAACATTGTGTGGCTGCTTCCTCCACCGTGTGTTTGGTGTGACAGGCCTGCAGAACAAGAGGCTCCTAGCGAGTGCAAGGTAGCGGCACAGCGGGTTACCTGTTGGGGCTCTGGGCTGCCTTGCCTGCTGCCTCTGTTTCCACATGTCCGCCTGCCCTCCCAAAGCAGCACATCGCAGAGCTGCGTGCCCTCCATCTCTTCCTGCTCAACAAACGCAGCTTCTCTTTACTCCTGGCCAGATCCATCCCCAGCGCTTTCGACACAACGCTGGCCACACGGTCCATTTTTTTTTTAATGGGGAGGGGATCGTGGAGCTGCCTTCTGAAAACGCTTTTCTGTCGCAGAGGCTGCTCAACCAGGGTGGAGGGAGCGTTGCTCCACTTGTCTTAAAGGTGCCTTGTCCTGCTGCCCCCATTGGACGTCCCCTCCCCCCTTCCTGGGTGATCAGCCCCTGCAAGAGAAAAGAAGCCTGCACTTGCTCCTGCCGTTTTCCCATTTGAAGGCAGACTTTGTTTTATTGGCAGACTCTTTGCCTTTCGTTTGGAGTCTCGCTCTCACAGCACCACCATTCAATAATCCAGTTTCACTGCCTCTTAGGGGTCTCTTATCACTCCAATATTATTATGTTGTTTTTCACTTTTTTCCTTTCTGCTGTGCAGCTGTCACCGTTTTGAACCAGCCAAAATGGCCTATTTCTTTTCTTTTGTTGTTAAGGAGTTTCTCCTGTCCCTTCGGGGAGATCACCTTTTATCCCATGGTTTCCAGAGTTTCCCCTTTCTCCTATCAATTCCTCCAAGATTGATTGTGCCTTTAGAGGCTTTCCAAAAGGAAAATTGAGGATTCAGGAGCAGAGCTCCATTACCTCGCACCGCACCATGCAGATGTCACTGCTGGAACTGGAAGAGGTTTTATTGGGGCGAGGAGTCTGCTTCATGGTTTGGGGAAGCCTAGGTCAGAACAATTTTCCACCGGTGTAGAGAACAACCTCCATGGATAAAAGCTCTTTTTCTTCTCTTTGTAGAACTGAAAGGGTCTCTTCTATACCACCAGGCTTTTCATTTCACTTTCAAAGTAAAACCCCGAAATTTTCAGAAATAATATTTTTCTAATATTAAAATGTCACAAGCACAATTATATCACATGCTTCATTGTACAGAGCTTAATAAATACTTGATGTCTACTCTGTCACTCCCATGGCTGCCCACTTACAAGTGCAGGTGAGGACTGCAGGTTAGCCAATCAGTGTTTATTCTCATCGCTCATTTGTTCTCACTTTGCCCAAGCTGCCCCACCTGGTGAGCTGGCTGTGGCCATCCAATGGTCGAAATGTCGTGCCTCCACCTAAAGAGAGTGTTTGCTACCTTCCATGGTCTATGTATTTCTATACTGTACTGTAAATGCAAATGTAGTTCGCCTATTTGTTGGTTTAGGGGAAAGAGCTCCAGAGAGCTTGCATCCAGAAAGCCTGCAAGGAAAGAAAACTGTACCAAAGAGATATGCAATGACTCTACCCTCCCCTGCCCTGTTGTCATGTCGTGGCTCCCAGCCCTGTAGAGCTAAAGACAGCATGGCAGGATGAAGGAAATGTACACATCCATGCAGCCTTGAACTCAGAGGTGGGATTCAGTCAGTTCGTACCGTTTTGGGCAAACCAGTTGTTAAAATTCTGCCTAGTTCGGCGAACCAGCTAATCCCACCAATGGCTGGCCCAACCCTCGCACATTTTGCAGACATTTTTCAGCCAGTTTTAGCCCGTTTTCCAGGGCCTTTTGGATGTTCAGTAGTAGTAAATCAATAGAGAGAGAAATTGAGTCAAAGGCTTCAACAAGGTACAATTTCCCTCTCTATTTATTTACTACTACTAAACATCCAAAACAGGTCCAGAAACCGACCCAGAAAACAGCCCCAAAATGGATTGAAAATGGCCCAAAATGGCCTGGAAAACGGCTGAAAAACAGGCCGAAAAATGAAGATTTCAAATTTTCAATGATCTCTCTTGAAGCTGTACAACAATCTGGATTTGAAAGGGAAAGAGGAATTCATAGCTTGTGTGGGCACACACTTCAGACCTCTCAAAAGCATATATATCCATTCTGCTTTTTCCTACTCTGCTGCACAAATCTTTTAAACATTTGTTGGCAAACACAAAGTGAGCCTTCACCCCAAAGCATATTCTCCCTTCTGAATTTGGATTATTAATTGCACTACTAAGTACAGTAACATCTGGACTATAGTAAAACCATACCCCATATATAGAATATGTTGAACAAATGTAATGTCTTTGGGTTGATTTAAAGCCAAGATATGAAAATAAGGAAAACAAGAAAACTTCATCAAAAACTTTAATTTCCATAAAGTTGTCTTCCTAAAGACCCCTGCTTCCTTCTTTCCTCCAATTTCTGTACTAATAAACTTTACGTCATGTTTTAGAACCAATCCTGAGAAAATAAGCTTGAAAGAGGGTCAAAAATTCTTCCACGCACTTGGACCTTTTCCTCATATCAGTATATCTCTTTGCAAAACAGTTTATGCTTAAAAACACACATCTGTCTCCAGCACATTTAGTTGGACAACAAGCAGATTCTTTGGAAAGAAATCAAGGCAAGGAGGGAGGAAAACCAAAACAGTAATTGGGTGGGGTAGAGAAGGAATCTTAAGTATCAGTGTAAAAGTCCCTATTTCCAGTGATAATAGTTCTAGCATAAATCATATCAAGAATAATGACTGTCCGTGTATCTCTTCTGCTCAGCTTTTCCTCATTATCTGTCTTACAGAATATAAATAAAGACAGAGAAGAACAGTTTTATGACGGGGAGAACTTTGTGTCTATTTTTAGGGCCATAATGATCACAGCTCAATGACAGAGCATAGATATTGCATATTCAGGCAAAGCAGAGCTGAGGAAAACTTCTGTTGAGATCATTGCAAACTTCTTCTCATAAATTATGGTCCATGAAGGTGGGGAGATTAGTGATCCTTAGATGCCTTTCTATATTTTTATGCATAAAGCATGTTTCTATTAGAATCTACCTTCATAGATATGCTGCTCAGGATAATCTGTAATGTGTTCTTTATCAAAAAGGAGACTAAAGCACAGATCCCTAAAAAGGATCTTAATTTGCCCATTTTTGACAGGGTTTTTCAAACTTGCAATCCTAAAATGTGCGGACTTCCAGAATTGCCCAGACAGCATTCTGGAAGTTGAAGTCTACACATCTTAAAAGTTGCCAAATTTGAAAAACACTGATCTATCAGAACATCTAGCTCAGGGGTATCCAAGCGTGGCAACTTTAAGACTTGTGGACTTCAAAATGGGCTGAAAAATGGATGGGGGCAGGGCCAGCTACTGGTGGGGTTAGCCCGAACTGTTCCAAACCGGCTAAATCCTACCTCTGCCTTTGAGGAGAGTGGCTGGGAGGCGGGACTGAGTGTGATGAGTGATGTTGAGTTGGCCACACCCACCCAGTTACCTAACCACCCAGCCACGCCTACCCAGCCAGTCATTAGGGCAGAGAACAGGTTGTTATTTAAATCCCACCACTGATTGGGACATAGTTCTTAAAGCAATGCTCCCCTCTTTCCAGAATTTTTCAAGGTATGGCTTTTTCTATTTTTGTACTCATATGTGGTAGTATGGCTACTACTACTACTACTACTATTTATCTAGAAATAATTGCTATTAAAAATACTGCAATCTTGAAAACTAATCAAGAAGTCAACTATTTATGAACTACAGCAAACTAAAATCTTGACTTACATTTTGCAACCACTATTCTTCAAAACCAGGAGCTACTTATAGGCCAACATACTTTACAAAAATAAACATTATCCAACATTTTAGATAAGGAAATCAGTTCTAAATAATTTCTGCTCTATCTTCATTTCTAGATGACAGGAAGATTATTGATTTTTGGGAGTATTTTGAATATTACCTGTGTCCAGGATTTCAACAAGACTATGTACAAAAAAAACCATACAAGCTTTAATTAACAAAGATATAAAAGAGTTATTGTACTCTTGTAGACTGTACTATGTGATTATGATGAGCGAGCTGGTCTCTGATCTCATAAAATAACCTCCAAAAGTACCATTAGTTTCCTCTTTAGGCCTTCATTTTATATGCAGAAAACTGGAATGAGCTCAGGACAGTACATATGAAGGTAAAGGTGATGAATTCTTCCCATTCCTAATCAGAAGAGTAATGTGTGAGGTGGGCTTCACTTGAAATTCTAAGTCACATTTCTATGTAATATTTTATATACAGATTACATTTTAAAAGCACTTACAGCTAGTGTATTTTGGCAGCTGTCAATGTTGCTTACGAGGTGTAGGTCTGTTCATCAGAACACTGTATGCTGCATTATAGTTCTCAAGAAGGAAGTCCTTGAATTTTCCTATTGTAGGCATTATAATTTTTCCTGCAGCTTTTCAATAAACATTTACAGCAGGCCTTAGAAATAAAAGTCAAAGGATCACTGACAACTTCAAAGAAGGGGAATGAATAATAATGAAGATTGAAAGATGGAGAGACTGGTGATAGAACACAACTCAGCCTGCTCTAATTGTTAAATTAGGACATCAGGCACACTGATAATGGATATTTTAAAAATATGCAAAGTATGCACACTACAGTAAAATGTGATAACTTGAAAGTGAGTGTTAATCCTAAGGCATGAGACTTCTTAGCCAAAGTATTTCTTAACTTATCTTTATGGGCAACTCAGTCCTTTATATTATTATGAAAAGATGCAAGAAACTTGGATTAGGACAACTGCATAGACATGGAGTTCTAATTATTCTGAAGTACCCATTTATAGAGGTACTATCTACATGTTGCCATCTAGAACTTTCCTTGTATAGAATTATATTAAGAATTTTGGTCATAGTAATATCTACGCAAATTAAAGAAAAAAATAGAGAAAAAGAGTAAGAAGTGCAAGGAAAAAAGTAATATAATAAAGAAAAAAAGTGACTTCCAACTTAATCAAACATATATAAACAAATTTAGTAATTCTTCACCCTCTCTACAAATATTTACCCTATCCATCTTTTATCCATAAACATCTTCTTTTCAGTCCTGGTATCAGCAGAAAGTCCAAAAATAGCATCCAGAAGTAAAAAATATCTTATTTTAATGATCAAATAGATCAACATTATATTCCTTCCTTTTATTTCTAACAGTCTTAATCTTTAGTTCATTCAAACATTATAGCATTTGATTTCTCTTCATTTCATCACATAGAGTTTTTCAAAGCTTTAAAAAGTCTCTTGGAAATCCATAGGAAAAAGTTATCCTGGTCGCTCTTTTATAATTTGTATTTCCTTTCTACATTTTAAAATCTCAGCCAATGTCACATTTAGATCCAGTGAAACATCTTTTTCTAAGTCATTCTCTTGGCCTGTCAATTGTAAATTCACTTTTGATACTACCAGTATCTCTATTTTATTAAATAAAATTTGTTCTACAGCTGACATTTCTCCAATTTGGACATAGTCTATTCATAAAAGCAGAGGTCATTACTGACATTGTTGATATTTTCTGATTCCATTCTTCAAAAGTCTCCTTCACTATTTTTGTTGTCATAACCATATTGCAGGACTTTCGTCTTTAGTCCCCTTTAGTGTCCAGTTTTGAAACCATGGAATTATTTACGTACATTGTAGCTTATACATGATTTATTTTCCACAAGAAGTTGTTTGCTCTTTCTAATTAATTCTAAAATTTTATTGTAAATGTTTCAATATTCCAATTTTACCTTCTCTTCATCCATTTATAACCTCCTAAGATCAAAATCTTATTTAGCTTTTTGCTGTTTGTTTCAGGTTTTTGAAATTTTAAGATTATAACTGAAGTTCTTTTTTTTTCCATTCAAGATTAAAGGCAGACTTCCACCTAACACTTTTCACACTGGCTAAAAGTGCAGCCAGAAGAAAGCATGATTGATGGTAGAGTTGGCCAGACAACACAGACTCATTACTTATATTTGGAAAACATGAGATGATTTTTCTGAAATTCATTGTTGTCACTTCTGATCAGACAGGGAATGAAGAAAAGCTATAATGTGTGTGTGAGCAGAATGAAAGCATTCTCACATCACGGCGACTTTATGAAGGAGAACACTAACCTTTTTTTGGCCTTGGTCCTTATCCTGTGCTTTGCTTATAACTTAAATGTAGGACAAACATGTCAAGCTGTTGGAAACTGCCCATATATTGGATGGCGAGCATCTTTCTCTGACTCAATCCTACCAAAACACGTGGATGGATATTTGGACTGCCCAGAACTGGGGATACTCCATATTAAACCTTGGGTGGGATAACACTTCTCCATTCAAAGGTGGTACACGATTTTTGGGTCTTCCTGGACTCACAGCTCCTGCTTAATGAACAGGTGGCAAGTCTGGCCAGGAATGTCCTTCCACAGATTTTTTTTTAATGTGTGTATCAGTTGCACCCTTTCCTAGATCAGGCAACCCTTCAAAGAGTCATTCATGCCCTGGTCACCTCACAAATTAATTACTCAATATCTCTGTATGGGGTTGTCCTTGAAAACTACCCAAAAACTTCAATTGTTCCAAAATATCATGGGGCCTAGTTACATGAGGGACCACCTGTCTCCTATATTATCTGCCTAGCTGGGTTGATCTGGAAAAGTTGATGTGCTGTGTGTTCCTTCAATTAAGCAACGTGAGCTATCTAGAACTCAGAAGCACACCTTCCCTTGTTCTCTGGAAGGACTTGTTCTCTGGAAGGTTCTCTGGTGTGTAGAAGCAGCTTGAAATCCTGCCCTATACATAGGCCTTTGGAAAGCGGGAATGAAGCCCTCTTTTTTTCCTTTTTCTCTATTCCCATCTGGGTTAGTTATCTTCACTGGCTTTGCTCTTTGTTTAATGGTGTTGTCTTGTTTTTTAACATTTTGTAAACTGCCCAGAGTCATTGGGAATTGGACGGCATATAAATTTAATTAATAAAGAGACTGTTATGCTTTCTTTCATTTCAGAATATTTATGGTTGTTGACAAACATCTCTTTTTAAACGGCCTTTCTGAAGTTCAAAATCAGTGTCCTGAACTCTACTTTAACATGTTTAGATAGAGGAAAAAGTTTTTGCTATTGACATCTGCAATGTGGTAACGAATATAACGTAAAGAGATATTGAGCAAAAAAATTCATTATTGCTAATAGCATTACGGTATATATTATGTAGTTCATACTTCAACCTACTTTTCTGCACAGCCAATGCCTCACTGAAATCACAAAAAGTATAAAGTACTACCTAGGAAGCAGAATGTTTTTAAAAAGCCTAAGCAACAGTGTAAAAAGAGTATCAATATTTTAAATATAAAGCAGAATCAGATTAACCCTAAGGATCTGAATGTTAATCTATAAAGGGCAGAAAAAAGCAACCACAGTTCATTTTACTGGAGTGAAAGTCAACGAAGTGGATGCTATCAATGAAAATTTTAGGACATGAAATGCTTATTTTGTATTATTATCTAAGCTGAATAAAGCACATTCCCTATAGCATCATATGTCATGCAGTATATATTTGCACTTTTGCCCCTGAACTGCTTATGAACAAACAACCAAGTATTTATTATATGTAACACATGTAATCATATACAGTATATCATTTCTTACCAATGCAAAATATTCCATTTTATCTTATTACTGAGGGAGGTTTCTGACAGCTTTAACGTTTAGATGCAAACTGGCAGCATTTGTTTATTCCTATTCTAATGAATACTATCACATTGTTTATTCATTCAATTAATATGGTAATTGGACGTAGCTCAAATTATTCATAGCTTTATTTAGAGGAAAATCACAGTGATCTGGGGCTTGGGCTACATCAGTGTGGCAGCTGCGTATATATTTAATAGGAAATGTTCTGCACTTACAGAAATTACTTTGATGTGCAAGTGGCCTTTGATGGATATTGTCAATGCAAAAAGAAAAGGAGAAGCAGCATTTTTGTTCTTAGCTATTTTATTCATGTAACCTGAAAACACTTTACATCTGTGGAAAACAAATACCACATTTGTGTTCTAGATCTATATTCACATTATACATCAGTCAACTATGCTAAATATTCTCCCATTCCAATTTTCAAAACAAAATAATAATAAAAAAATCAGAAATAAATCTTCTTCCATCTATTGTTGCCTTATATCCATTCTTCCCTATAATTACTCCTTTCCTCCTCCTCACTTAGTCTCTTGGGTCATCCCATCCACTTCATATGTCAAGATGCTTCAAGCATATCAAATTTAGCTATGTGATAAAATAATTAAGAGCAAGCTATTAAATCAATTGAGAAAAGAGGAAGGTGGATAATAGATTATTATACTTATTATAATCAGAAATAAAAGTAAGTTCTATGAAGAAACAAATAGGAAAAACTAGCAGGATTTTAAAACCAGTTTTTCAGATTTAAAAAAAATCATCCTTCAGGCAAAGACACTTTGAAAAGAACCATCTTTATTTTCTAAAACAGAAAAAAAAACTGCTTTAAAGCATGTTGCATGAGTTCCACAACAGAAGGCTTTAGACCTAGTTAGCTTCCATATCTCATACAGTGAGATACATAGGATCAGAGATTCGTTTGGAAAAATATGAATGAATGGCAAGCTAGAAAAGTGTCATCAAAGAGAGCTTTTGATATCAAAGAAAACTATGATTGAAAAGTATCCAAGGCCTTACATTACTTGTGTTTGTTGTGCTCTTCATGCAGATCAATAAGTAGATCCTGTGTTTTCAGTTTTTTTGCATATACAAATGGGGAGCTGGTGGCATTTTCAGAAATAGGATGCTCTTGTTTCAGATTAGATACACACAGATCTGGAAGAGCAGACATCACCACCAAGCAGCAGATGAAGATCTTGGAAAGTTATAAAAACATGGGTTCTTCCTCTCCTTTCTCAGCAGCAGCTGCTGCAACAGCAGTAGGCCTTGCTCCATATGCTGGGAGGAGAAACACACCTCCTTTGAAATCTAATTCCCCTCCCCTTCCTATTGTCTGTCCTATCCTATGTTTAGTTTCTTTGGCTCCAGCGTCTTCATCTGGGTTAACACATCAACCTGTAAAAGTGATTTCTCATTTATTTGTGACAGCTGTAACCTAAAGTGGCTACACCTGGAGCATGCTGTGAGCAAACTGTTGGATGTAAACTTGCTAGATAAATATCTTATTTATCTTCCTAGAAAAGCATAGAGGAATGCTGTGGCAAACCAGAATGGCCAGATTCAGGCCAAAGCAGCATGAAGAATTTAATTTGTGCAAGGATGAATTTCTCAGAATTTAGTCCTAAATCTTACATGGAACACTAGAGCTATAGTAGAGCTATGGAGGCATTACTTTAATATCTTTGTACTGTTACTTGTTCCGTTTTAGTCTGGGCTTCCTGTTGGTGTATGTTTTAACTGTTTTTATTGTTCAGGGAGTTTTTGTAAGCGCTCTAGAGTCTAATAAAGTGGAATGTCATAGCAAATTTAAGTAAAATAATTTTAAATTTTAAAAAACTGTAAATGTTTAATTTTTAAAAATTGCTATTGTCAGCAGCTTTGGATTTGTCTTCATTCCAATAGATGTCACTGGACTAACGTTATTTTTTCATGCAGATCTAAACCCTGTATGTTCATCCTGAATGCCTGAATGGTTTCAATACATAAAATTGCTCTACATTCAGAAGTTCAGAGAAAACACAAATTGAGAGTTTCTCTGAGAATATAAAAATACATAGTTCAATCTGTAAGTATCGGGGACCAAGTGTAAAGTCTTCCAGATTGCTGTGAACAATCTAGTACTTTTTGAAAAAGATGAATCTACCAAATCAACAAAAAACTTCAATTTGGAACAGGGGTGGGTTCTAACTTACCTCACTGCTGGTTCGCTGCCTCCCGTGCCGTGTGGGCGCGCCTCGTGGCAATGCGCATGCGCAGTAGAAAAAACCCAAAACAAATTCCCCCCCAACAAAAGGCCAAAAACAAGATGTCGACACATGTGCAGTACCAGAAACTCGGCTTCTGCGCATGCGCAGAAGAAAAAAAACCCAATTTTTTTAGATTAAAAAAACATTTTTTTTTTATTTAACAATTTTTCCCCAAAAAAAAATCAAAACAAAAAGATGCCGGTGCCCATGGAGCAGAACTGGCTCCATGATGTCACTAGCGTCCTACTACCTACTCAGTAGAACCGGTCTGAACCGGTAGGAACCCACCTCTAATTTGGAAGTGTTTCCACAATTAAAGTGGACTCAAAATCAACTTCATCCGAGTGCTTATACCAAATGTTTTGATTTCTTTATCAAGAAGGAAATTATATAATAGAATGTTGATGAAGCACAAGGATGCTTGCAGGCTACTTGTCACTCTAGAAATGTTGAATTTGATTTCAGGAAGCTGTATGAATTTTATTCTTTCACATACACACTTGTAGAGAACATTTCTCCTTTCATTATAGAGGCCAGACTCCTTGAATGGGATAGTCAATGGCATCAGAACTATTAGAACTCGGACCACGCGTCTTCTGAATAGTTTTTATCCCAGAGCTATAATTACACTCAACAAAGGGCCACTATCAATGAGCTGTTGGTCAGCATTACTTGGTCTGTTGTGTGGATGCTTGTGTGGTTAGGGGTGGGGAATTTTTTTGGTGGGTGAGGGTGTGTTTGGGGATTGTCATGTGTGTTGTTCTGGCCTCTGGGTGTTATACGAATTTTGATGTATGAGTATACTATGTATATACGTATAATGAAAATAAATAAATGCAAACCAACAAACAAACAAACAACTAATTCTGGGAGTTGTACAACAAAAAAATCTATATATATATATACAAAGCAAATTAATATTATTAATGCTTTTATTCCTTTGATTTTCTATTGCTTTCAATGTCCTTTAGAAATTAAAAGATAGAAGGAAATGAGAATGTATTTCAAAGTTTCTACTGGGAACTTGGATATTACATAAATTTATTGTTCTGCTCTGACATGAGCAAATAATTAGGATAAGCAATCACCATTGCCAATAAATGTGTTATCTGGTCTTGTGTCTCTCTGTGGGGACTACACATTAACATAGTGCAAAATTTCTGAAAAACACTCTTGATGGCTTTGTACAGTGAAAGTCAAAACCAGAATGCCAAACACTTTTCAGCAATTTCTCTTGCATAACCAGAGGTGTGGATTTTATGTGCATCTTGTAAAAATTAAAAAAAAAAAACCTCTCCTAGTTGCAAGTGGTATGATGGGTCACAGTAGGGAAGAAAACTTGAAAATGTTTTTCAAATGAATTAAAGAAAGTATACCTGTGAGAATAATTTTCTGTTTCATGCAGAGATTGTATATGCTCTGATGGCTTTAGTGAATTAAGTATATTGTTTGAAGTATTTCTTGGAAACGTAGCGTTTACATCCTAGCAGGACTTTCAGAAATGCTAAACGTTACACAAAATCTAACATACAATGCTCCGATGTGAAAGTTTTATGCATAGAAACATTTAACAGTTTACATGTTGCTGAGGAGGTTGGCACAATATGGACAACACACACAGCATATTTTTACACTTAGAATTTTTTACACAGGTACACTGGTTCCTTCCTTGCAGCATACCTTCCTTTAATTACTTGCACTATCTCCCAAATAGAGTGCAGAAATGCAATATTACTACATCTTGTGATACCTTATATTTAACTTGTGGTTTTCCCCCTGCCATGTAAATTTAGATATATGCTTCTGCCAATGTTAAATAGTGCACCAGTTGTCAAAACAGATATTGTTTATAACAAAAATAACATTCTAAGTAAAATATTCACAGAAATTCTCCTCAACAATCACAATTGTACTTTCTCCCATCTTATAGCTTCATTTCATGTTTTAACATAATTGTTAAACATAATAATTTAATTTAATTTAACATAATAACATAACATAATAACACAATCCCAATTTGTCATGTGATACCTAGAACCTTCTTCTCAATCTTATAACCTGTTTTATTCATCGATTCTGTTTGATCTTCTAATTTCATACCTGTCTTCTGTTTATTAATCTTAAAACCTACTAGTATCAAGTGCTGGAGAAATCAGGAGATTCAAACAGTTCAAATGAGTATAACGGTTTATTGCAAGCTTAAGTTCTCTATAAGAGTCTGACCTACTAACGGTCAAAAGAAATAAGCAGAAGTTAAGAAGGAATTCAAGGTGGGCTGTATTTAGATCTCATGTGGACGCATAGGGACTCATGACTGATGACAGATTTGACCCTTCCCTCAGGTTCAGCCTACATCTAGTGCACCAAATTATTTTAATTTATCCATTAAATTAAAATTTACCCATTTCAATTGCCTTTAAAGGATCTTCAAGAGCTAACACCAAGTCATCCGCAAGCACTCTTAACTTTTCTCTCTTTAATGTTTATGCCCCCAATCCTTTTGTCTTGTCTTATGTCTGTATTCAATATTTCAAGAACTAAAATAAACAAGACAGGGGACAGTGTCAAATACCTTGTCTTGTATCTTTTGGTATCTCACGTGGTTTGGTTAGAACTTCAATAGTGATTAGTTGTGTTTTCTGTGAAGTATAAATCATGATATCCTGCGTTTTCTAAGCAGACTGCATTATTTCGTTCCAGAAATCACTTTCTCCAAGATATCACATTATTACAAATGTTTAATACAGCTTCATGAGAATCACTGACAACTCCATGCTTTCCAAACAGAAACAGAAGCTGTGGTGATATAAGGTTACAATAAAGTAACAAAAATAAGGCTCTTATCTGCCAAAAAATGGTGAGATACATATAACTTGAAGTAGGTGAGAAAGAGTTGAAGAGGCAGCTACTTAATGAATCAAGCTACCCAATGCTTTGGCTTTTTCTCATACAACATGCTTAACCGAGTCAGTGCAGACTTTCATGTATTAAGACAACACTCAAAAGGAGTCTATTGACATAGTCAGCTAACCCCAAAGGGATTAAATGTAACCCAAAAAACTCCCAATCACATACAGAGTTTTAAACTAACTCCACCCAATTACTTGCATTGTAGGATGCAATTAATTGGGTGGAGTGTCATAAAATTGATCCATTTTCTTTAGTGCAGCTTTCCAAGGCAAAGAGTTTGTTTTTTTGTTTTTTTTAAGGCTGAAAATGAAATAACAAACCATTAACAAATTCACTGCCTGCTGAGGAATTAGAATTGTTTTATTATATTGTGCCTTTGTGTCAGTTTTGATTTCTGGCAACTGGACAAATCCCTGGAGTTTTCCTGGCAACATTTTTGGAAGTGGTTTGCCATTTCCTCCTTCCTAGGACTGAGAGAGTGTGACTGGCCCAAGGCACCCCAGTGGCTTTGTGCTTAAGGCGGAACTAGGACTTGGGGTCTCCCAGTTTCTAGCATATACCATACTCTTCCATCTATATAGAACTAACATACGAGCATCTTGCAGGAAAGAAGGGCCAAATACTCTGTCTGGAAGAGCTTGTTCATGTGCATCAGTGAAGAATATTTTCCCCTCTCTATTTGCAAATGCTACAACTGCTAGTTTTGTAGTCTGGGATCACCAGTACACATTCAGTGCTGGACCAGCTAGAAATGCCACTCAACAAGAAGTGAGAGAAATATTGGACAGAAGGTTGCCCTTTTCCACAATTACCTCTATATTATGGAATACATTGCCTTCAGAAGTATATTGTCAAACCTCTGAGGTAGCTGTGGCAGAAAACAGGTTCCAGACATCTGACTGGAACGCTAATGACATTGACTAGAGCAACAGAATCTTGAAAGACTGACTGACTGCCTTCTCCACCCCTTCATATTGTAATCAATTAGGGAGGCGTCAGTCTTGGTTTCTTCTCTTTTCTTTGCTTCCTAGGCTTAAAGCATGTTTAAACAACCTTTGTCTCTGTGTCATTTCTCTAAGGATATCGTCTTGGGTCTCTGCATAAACTTGGCTCTTGCTGTTCTGATGTTGAGAAGGGATTTTAGAACCATTCTTTGTCAATATATTTTTGGTCATAACAAGGTACTGTGATAACTTTGGCATTTTCATATGAAGTAGGGAGCTTAGTTCCCATTTTATTTTGTACTGTGCACCACTGTCAATTGAGTTGATATATAAATATGGTGGAAGGAAGGAAGGAAGGAAGGAAGGAAGGAAGGAAGGAAGGAAGGAAGGAAGGGTGAATTGGGATTCATCCTAGCAGCATTATTGCAATCTGCAGGCATTTTAAACATCAGTTTTCTCCCTCTGCTTTTTCAAGGCTTTCCAGTCACGATCAGTCCACTTGGTGACAAATACTGCCTTAAAATCTCACACAAGAAAGCAAATAGTTTTTTTCTCCAACTAGAAGAGATATAAAATTACACATCAACGTCTTGATGTAGATGTAATTATACTGACAATCAGAAATCTGACAAAGAGGCTGAAAGAGAAAGAAAAGAACAAGAAACATTCTCCATTATTAGCATCAAATGAACGGGATTAGCTACAATCCATTGTCTTCCTACCTCATATTTGAAAGATATTTGCTCTCTCAGCTAAGGATTCCAAACTTGTACATTTTAATAATGACACAGACAGCCTGAGGAGACAAATTACTTGCCTGTATTCAACATGCTTCAGTGCTTTCAAGGGATAAGTCTGCAGGGGAACAAAAACAATACTTTCTTTAGTAGGCTTGGAGGAAGCTTTTCAAAAACAAGATGTGAGTAAAGTTCATCTTAGGAGCAACATGAGGACAGCAGACTGGGAAATTGCATCACCTTGGTGGAAAATGATCAAGAACAGAGTTGACTTTGGGAAAAGGATTTTGCAGAAAACTTGGGTTTTTTCCCATCGCATTGACAAACACTCTGGATTTCCAAGAAAACAAACAAAAACGCATTGTAAGCCCAGTCCCAAAAGGCAGTTTCTGCCCTGCGTATGAACTTTGTGGGTATCTTAGAATTTGAACTCAAAGATTTCTGGTCAATTCACTGGCGGCTTTTGCAGTAAGTACTGTGCCCCCAGCTCCTATGGATTTTTCCTCACCAGTAAATTGTATTGAGTTTGCGTGTCGGGTGAATTATGTGAATTGAAATGAACGGGTGCACTTTGAAGGATGGGAGAGCTCATTAAAAGCATCCAAAGTGAGACCCCAAAAGGAAGGGGAGAAAATCAAACGCCCACTCCCCTGTCTAAAACAGCTCAGTCTTCTATGTACATACTTTCTACATATCCCAAACCATTTTGCTTTCTCAGTTCCTTCTTCTATCATGTTTGGACTCATTTTTCAAATTATATTCCTTGATCCTTAGTGGAATTTTTCAAGATCTGTATCAAATAATGAGAATGGAGTGTTCTCTGGTTTTCTTATAGCTGAAACTAATATATCTATAAATATGTCTCTAATTTTGAATGGATTCTTGAAAAACACGTAGCGATGGCTAAAGCTGGATTACAACTCCTCTTATATTTACCGTATTTTTTGGAGTATAAGACGCACCTGAGTTTTTGGGGAGGAAAATAGGGGGGAAATCTGCCTACCAGGTATTCATCTGGCTAGC
>JANHFT010001350.1:27867-38713 GCA_032467955.1 Pseudoxenodon macrops
TGCTTTTCTGGGTTCCAGCGCAACAGCCAGCTGGTTTCACACATGCAGGAGCACCAGAAACCAGAAGAGCAATCACCCGGTACACATGCATGTTTCTGGTTTCCAGCTCGCACAAGCGCACAGGCCAGCATGCGAAGACCAGGTGACTGGTGCACTGGAACCCAGAAAAGCAACAGGCAAGCAGAAACCGGAAGAGCAACCTCTCAGTGCACTCATGCACACCGGGTGACTGCTCTTCCGGTTTCCGGCACATGCACACACACACGCACACACACGCACACTCCCGTTCCAGCACTCAGTGCCAAAAAGGTTCACTAACACTGGTATATAGTGTTTCCATATAGAATTCTACCTCCAAAATAAGACTGGATAGATATACTGTAGCTTGCCGGTGTCAGCTTGCCAGCAAATATAAAATCACCCTCCCATTTCAATGACAAGTTATGAAGTTATCAGGGAAAAATAGTCCTTATTCAGATAAATAGAATTAATAATATAACATATTATAATATAATATAACATATTATTAATTAAGTAAAGAGGTCAATAAAGCAGGCCTTGAAGGAATCATGAAAATGCCCAGCTTTTGCCACTAAAATTGACATCTTTGTGTGGTGTGATTTTTGTTTTTAATTTATATTTACATACCAATGATTCTTGGCATGTGTAAAGAAGATTCTCACATAACAACAATCTTCAGCATATACAATGTAGTGGTCAAGATGAGATGGTCACATCAAAACTATCCATAAAAGTATCTACAAGGGAATATCTTTATAAATTTCTTAAAATTTAAGATTGAGGGAGTCAAATGTATATTCTGGGTCACCATATTTTAAAGCCTTGGGGCTATCATAGAAAAGATGTGTCTTTTAGTCCAGTCATTTCCCATGCAGTTGGGACACCAAGCTGGACTTTCTCCAGAATCATTCTGGACAAGATGTAGTACTGTGGGACTTTAAAAGTAATAACTAACCTTAAATCTAAATTGGGCATGGAAGAATATAGTGACTATAAATGCTATTTAATGGTAGAGCCTCCTTGCCAACAATCTGGACATTGCATTCTGCATCAGTTGTGACTTTCAAATCATCCAACTGCAAGCATGAGTCATTGTCACCAAGTTCCAGATAGGGCAATGGCTGGTATAACTGGCCAAAAAAAATCCCTAATCTCTGTCCCATCTGCTTATACAGAAGAATCTCCAAGTCATGAATTTGCTTCTTCAGGGCAAGTGGGATCCTGTCCAGAACCATAAGTAGAACTGGCATTTCAGAGAGGTCGGGGTGTTTATGAACAAATAGTATCCACCTTTTCCTAAGCTTAGTTTTTGTTTCTCCCCATTGAGTTCCTGACAGTACCTGACATTTCCTGGAGTGGAGATGTTTCGTGTAACTATTAAATAACATGGGGGAGAGAACCATACTAAATTCAAACATTCTTGAACGTGACTGATTAATACAAAAATGAATAATTGAGAGAAATTGCAGTAAAATTGATATATTCAGTCCTCCCTATCCTACATTTGTAGGTTATTAAATCTATGTATAACCCACTCACTCTGAAAAGCATGTAAGCTGTGGGCAGGTTATAATTAAAAGTGATGGCTTCTGATTTGGATAAAGTCTTATGTTTGAATGAGTTCATCTTTACCATGCTAAAATCAACTTTGCTTATTGTACTTTTGTTTTCATTCCCAAGTTGCAGGAAACCTAGAGGGAGCAGCAACTGGGGATGGTACCAAGCAAGAGGAAGGGGAACAGCCACTAGCTAGTGTGAGCCCATCTCTGATATTGAGGTCTACTTATCTATGCATAACTTTTGAGTTTAGAAAGAAAGAATCCAGTTAAGAAGATTAAGGGAGGGGATATTATTTGCAAGCTTTCTCCTACTTCATTGTATATAACAGGAAATATGTTTCAGAAGGACAATAGAAATGTTCAGTTCAATAGAACTGATATAGAATAATTAAAGGTAAGAAAAAAATTATTAAAAAATATACTCTGCATGTGTTTGTATGTGTGTGTAGATAGATATAGATATATACTGTAGATATAAATGTAGATATATGTATATACTATACAGTATGTATGTATATACTATGTATATACTGTAGATATAGATATATTGGATATTAATATACTGTGCATGCATACAAACACACACACAGAGGGAAGAAATAATGTGGGACAGCTTTGTGACATTTAAAATGGTGTCAGATAAGTTCCATAATTTATCATGCCAAGTACGTCATTTTTGTTTAATTTCTTTATTAAAGATTTCTCATAATAGTTCATAGCCAAAATGGTTAATTTGAAAGCCTGAAAAATTAAAAATGACAGCCGAAGGTTATAGAATTTATACTGCCACATAAAAATGATTCATACTAATGCCAAAGTATAGCATGAAAAAAGCAAATTAAAGACAACATAAATAACAAGAAGAGGTGTTTGCTACTCTTTTGAGATATGTGGCATTACAACATGAGACAGCAGTACAAGTGAAAAAGAAATATCAACATATGGGATGTTGATATTCGTAAGAGCTATAAATGTAAGCATGACTAGGTAATCAAAAGAAGTCCAGTAGAAGAAATAAATTTCAAAAAAACAGAAAGAAATGAAACTAACAATATTTCCTCAAATCAGCCTCATTACTGAATGCTCAAATTATCCTTAGCTGTAATTGTTTTGCATACACATATACAAATACATATATGTTAAAAATAGTCATTTGATCATAAACATTTCCTCCATCTTTTCTACAAAGAAAGCCCTTCAAATTAAAAAAAATGACTTTTTAATTCTGAACAAAAATGAAAACACATCACAATGACCCTATTAAGATAATGGCATTAGGGTTCAAGCATTGGCCCTAGGTAATATTTCATATTTATAGTCATTCACAAGAAGATTCTTAAACATCCTTCTACGCTTAAATCTTAGCTTGTTGTGTACAAATCAGTAAGCACAAATTGTTTCACTTATTGTTTAAAACTGTAATTATTAAAATATTGGTTTGTTGAGTTATTTCTGTAAAGCGCTGTTTAAACCAAATCCAAGTCAATCCAATTCAGATATATTAAATTAGAGTTAGTTCAAACAGGGAAGAAGCAAAAGAAACTGGATCCTCCAATCTAGTTTCCTACCAATGGTTAAATATGTACATAAAATTCTAAGACAAATCCATTTCATTAATCATAAGATATTTATTCCTCCCTTCAAAGGTTCCTTACAACTAAGTTGGCCTCAAAGTCACAACTGCAACAAGAGATGTAATTACCAGAGAAAGACAACTTAGTGTAATTTAATTCAATACAGGTGATCCTCAACTTATGACCACAATTGAGACCAAAATTTATGTTGCTAAGCGAGACATTTTGTTAAGTGAGTTTTGCCACATTTTACAATCTTTCTTACACAGTTATTAATCACTGCAGTTGTTAAGTTAGTAGCACAGTTATTAAGGGAATCTGGTTTCCCCAGTGACTTTACTTGTCAGAAAATTGTAAAAGGGGATCACATGACCCCCCAGGACGCTGCAAATAAATATGAATCAGTTGCTAAATGGCTGGATTTTGATCATGTAACTATGAGGATGCTGCAGTGCTTATAAGTGTGAAAAATCATGCCATGTCAGTTTTTTCAGTGATGTAACTTTGAACGGTCACTAAATGAACTGTTGTAAGTCAAGGACTACCTGTACACTCACTAAAATTGAATGAGTGGCAGAGCATTTCCTAACCTGATAAAAATTCACATTAATTCAAAGTATGCTATTTGAATAAGGCAGTCATTTTGTGATTATAAAGGCAAGTTGATAAGCCAGCTCTCAGCTTGTTTTTCCAAACTCCCAAGTCCTTACCTATGTCCTACATAGATATTAGCTATTTGAGGGGTTTCTATTATGTGAATGCTTCCCTCCTGATAATGATTTAATAGGGGCAGGCACAAAGTTAGAACATTCTGTATTTCAGGGTCAGAACAAAATAGCACCATTTTAGAACATTCCAGGTTGGTTGCATTCGAGCAGAATAAAACTTGGGGCTGCTGAAATAATTAGTGTAGCAATAGAACAAATATCAAAGTGTTCTTATGTTCTGGGCATAGGAAGCAATGGCACTTACATGGCTTGGTGAGATTCCGTTTTCTGTTGACTCTGGGTCACCATCATTAGCCGAGGAGTCAGATTCAGGAGAAGAAACCATTAGAGTATTACTAACTCTAAAGTGACTGGGCCTCATTCCTTTGCTTGTGTTAGAAAAGCAGCCTTTGTCCAACAATTGGCTCTGCCTCAACTTCATCAGCCACAATGACACAAGCCAAGGAGTCCACATACTACCAATGTTGAGTCACCTCATCATATCAGCCTTCCCATCCTGGCATCATAGATTTTGCCTTAGCCCTCTCTCTCTTACTAAATTAATTGCCCCTTCCAAGTCATGGGGTCTGAATCTGGACTTTTACAGGGTGGAAAAGATATGTTACCTGAGCAGGGAAGTGTCAAAGTCCACTTTTGATTTAAAGTGAAAAGAGCTCCTTTCGTGTCCATATCTGTAGCTTAGTATTAATTTATTAGTGCTTTTTCTCCAAGTAAGCATGCAGGGGTCACTAAGTTGGTACTGGGAAATTTGGAGGAGGAGAACATGTTACTTTAACTGTAAAGGGGAATGAATTAAAAAAAAGGGGGTTGGAATTGGGAGAGGTGTTTAAAGGAAGTAGCCAAGATTCATCAGTAAATAAAGATGAAATGGCTTGTTTTTTAGCTAGGTAATGGAGTTCTTCCAACTTTCCCTTTCTAGTCCAATGAAAAAAGAGAACTACGAAATTATAGTCAGTCTTTTCCCTTTAAATGTTTTCAAAAAACATGCCAACAGAACGGGGGAAAATTGGGGATGGGAGAAGGAATCTGCAAAAAAAAATCACAATCAGGGGCATATTAATAGAGAGAACACTGGACACATCACTTCTTGAATACTTGTTCTTACAAACCAGGTTTGTGAGAGCTAACATAGAAAATCACCTAATCATCTCCTTCCTGCCTCTACCAGAGAAATAAATCTCCCTGTAGTGAATTAGGGATCATCCTCACCACATAGAGATCACCTTTCTTCTATTCCTGAAATATTCCATTTGCCATATTATTGGGGTTTTCTGCTTTGTTGTATTTTATTTTATTGTTGTAAGTTGTTAAAAGGCAAACTTTTACTCACTGAGCTACAGTTCACTAAAGCGGATCTTTTAAAATAAAATTTGTTAATCTGAACATGTGCTTTCTGATTCCTTCTAATTTTTGGATTTCATAGATTTTCATAGCTCTCTATCTACAATGAGATACAGTATGTACTATCATGACAGATTTTAAAATCACAGGTATAAATTGTTTGGGATCTATACTTAGGAAATAAACATGTTGTAATAATACACTAACAAGAACATAAAATACTTGGCACCAAAACAGATTGTAATGATTTTTAAGCTGAAAAGTCATCATAGAGAGGTATAAGATACATTAGGCAAATATATTTCTCCAGATCAATCCAAATTTCTTCTTAGAAGAGAGAAGACAAATTTAATTAGAGGAGGATTAAATATAACATGCTAAATATAATGCTAAATACTATAAACTCCAGTAGCTTTACTATCCTTAGAAAATTGTAAAGCATTTGGTTGAGTAAAAAATAATTTTGTTTGTAGAAACATATTTTTGAAAATGGGGTTGGAAATGTTCAGTATTATAATTAATCAGATAATTGATTATAAATCTTGCAAACTTGTCATGTTTGAATATGTTTTACCAATGTGGTTTCAAATAAGTCAGGTAAATCATTTCTTTAACAAAACACATTGCTTGTATCATTCAAGTCAATTAAGAATATTTAAAGAATAGTATGCGTCTATTTCATTTACTAGAAAGACATCAATATCATATAAATGTGTTATATTAAACACAGCAGGTTCTCTTGACACTTTCAATATACTTTGAACAGTGAACTTGATAAATCTCATTGGTTTTGTTTCCTGATACAGAGACAATTTAGAATGTTGTCAAGAATTTCAGATTTAATTTCAGAAAATTAAAAGTAGGAATATGTTTAAGTTAAAGATAGAAACAAAGGAAAATCTTTAAATAATAGCAAAACCATTTAAGAAAAGATGTAAAAGAAAATATATGTGTATATATATTGTTGTTTTTGTACTTTTGTTTATGTTTGTTATTTGTTTATTGTTTGTAAGTTTTTGTATGTTGATTTAAAAAAACTCTAATAAACTTTTTTTTTTAAAGAATTTCTACTGAAATTATTCTGTTAACACTTATAACTCTTCTAGAATGTATAGATATGCAAACAGGTGTGTACAGAAAATCTGTAGTGGTAAAGCCCAGTAAGTCAAATATTTTTAAAGAAACTGGAGAAATCATACAGTAATCTCTTCAAATGAATCATAGAGTTATTTGCCTACTGTATTTATTGAAGCATTTCTTAATGCAGCTTAAGGTATTATTCTATGTTATTAACAGCAGCTAGGTTTATTACTGTAAAACAATGGAAAACAAAACTGTGAGAAAATGGTTTGGTTCAGACATTAATACAAACAGCATTGGAAAACGTTATCTTGCTAGATCCATTCAATCCATTTAGTTACTATTGAATAATTTAATAGATTACCTTTGCACAAATTATGTTTTAGATGTAATTGGATATTTAAATGTTTGCAGCTCTCATTAGAAAAACATCAATAGCTATGTACTCCATATTAAGGGGTGGTTTTTTTCCCAATTAGTTCCTAAGTAAATTTTGAGTTTCTTTACTTTGTATTGGAATTTTCTTTCAATCGTTGCTTTTTAGTTTGAAGTTAAAAATAAGATAATTAATTTTGAATTGTTTGAATGTTGAATTTAAAATTTATATTTACAATGCAAATTAAAATACCTTGAAAATATTAAAGAATAATATCTGAACATTTACCAAACTTCAGTTATTTTAAGCCACATTTGCTTCCTGTGTCAAGGGGTGAATCTATACAATGATCTCACCATAGTCCTATCTTTCAATTTATTTCAGCTAATTCTATATGAATTCTATCTGCTTACAAGTCAGAGAGATGTGCCATAATTGCCATATCTGAAGTTTTCCAGATGCTGAAAACTGAAACAGCTCTGATTTCTCATATCTCTTCCTTTCTCGCATACTTCAAATCTCTAAATGGAAATATGAGGGATTGAATTGGAAAGCCATACAGCATTATCTTCTAAATATGCCCATCCATTATTAAAGAGAACCACGATAACACAATACCATCTAAATGAAATTCAGACTGGCTTTCATGCCACAATTCATGGCATTGCAAAGAAAATCAACTTCCCTTATATCAGTTCCAACAGATCATTCCATAGAGCATTTAGAATAATCTTGTTATGAAAAACAGGCTTCAATCACTGGTATCGAACTATAGATGGCAAAGTCTGAAAACAAAATAGGTTTCATCAGAAATAATAGCACTCCCTGTCCTTTTTAAAAGCTTAGAATCATTCCTTTCTTAATTTCTGGAATTAATTTTCTCCCACATCCTGCTAAAGATCACCTTCCTTGCTAGAGATAGCAAGGCATGACGAGCAAGGAGCATGTAATTGTTTATGATAACATAAATAGCATAAACACTATTAAGACGTTACCTATATTCTCAAGACTCGGATATTAAGTTATACAACAGTATAAAATGTGGACAGTATTTTGTACATACTGGTGGACTGACCAGTGACAAATATAAGTGATAGCAAATGCACTTGAGCTACATTTGTCTTTTCTCTTGGTTGGTCTATAAAACTAGCAGCTCTGGATTGGTGTCTGGAATCAAAGGAATAAAACATAACTGCAAAGTACATTTCATTGCTACAAGCTGTTATTTCTCCCATTTCCTCCTTAGATACAATCGCCGAAATTATGCCAAGGAAATTATATAGCTATGTATCTCATTCTGTAACATCAGGTCCATCTATTTAGATTTTTAAATCCAATTGTTATTCAGATTCACATGAGAGAGCTGTTTATTTACCTTATTTCCTTTCCACCTACTTGCTTAATAGATGCAAATGGAGGGGTCATTAAGTGACATTTAATGTTAATGCTACTGATATTTGGGTCTATTGAGAAGAAATCACCTGGCTATCATAGGTGTATTTTTCAACATCAAAGGTTCAGCAGTTAATTTTATGGTATTATCTGGAGGGTGTCTTATAAATTATTGATACTTAACCTTTCTGCTTTTAGTGATAGTTCCAAGCTCACCAGATCTTCAAGGGAGGTAGAGCCTGGACGTTTACTGCAGTAGTTCCATTTTCATCATAGATATATTAAAGGGATGAGGGTATTATGAAACTGAGGAAAGATAGACAGTATAGTTTAGGCTAACAAGTAGATTTGAAAACATCATATCTGTGGCAACTGTCTAAAATTGCATGCAGAGTCTAATTGTTTATTCCATTGCTTTTCATGCATTTTTAAATGGCAAGCTATCTTTGTTCTAGCAAAACGAAGTAACGATTTCATGTATAATAAAAGACTATAGAATATATAAATTGGGTGAAAATTTATCCGTTGGGTTTAAATAACTAGAGCCAAATTCAACATTGAACTATGCTCCCAAAACTAAAAAATATAGCTGGCATTCATAATTGGAAGAGTTGAAAAATGTTCCCAAATAATATAACTAAAATTATAAACACAATGTATATAATAAGTATGTATTAGCTAGAAGATTTTTTGGACGAATCCCTGTACATATACATAAATGTATATAAGTACATTTACATATAAGCATCACAAAATTTATTTTATTGTATTTATCCACCACCCATCTCACTATCTAAGTGACTCTGGGCAGTTTACAGCTATAGCTGTATGAATACCTAGTTCACTGCTTGTTCACACACATACATACACACCAGTATGTGGGAATGGAAAACAGAATCTGGAGAACAGGGGTGTAGTATTTCCAAGTCAGGATAATGTAAAAATTAAAGGTTTAAAAATGTCATTGCCACATAGATCAATGCATGTATTATATTGCTCTAACATTTATTTTCCCTTTTCTTTTTTATTTTCTTTTTCTTTTTTAAGGGTTGCATGACTACACTTGTACTTGAGTTACACAGCAGGGTCCCTGTCATTCTGGAAGAAATACCAGGTAGTTCTTGACTTACAATCTCAAGTGAGATCAGAATTTCTGTTGTAAGTCATATTAAGACAGGCTTAATAGCAGTGA
Organism: Pseudoxenodon macrops; assembly: GCA_032467955.1. NCBI lineage: Eukaryota > Metazoa > Chordata > Lepidosauria > Squamata > Pseudoxenodontidae > Pseudoxenodon > Pseudoxenodon macrops. Next base: position 37,131 of record JANHFT010001350.1, read on the forward strand.
CTGTGAGAGGGATCTTGGACTCTTAGTGGATAACCAACTAAATATGAGCCAGCAGTGTGCAGCGGCAGCCAAAAAAGCCAATACAATCCTAAATTGCATTAACAGAGGGATACAATCCAGATCTAGGGAGGTATTAATATCACTCTACAAAGCCTTAGTTAGGCCACACCTGGAGTACTGCATCCAGTTTTGGTCACCACACTATAAAAAAGATGGAAAAAGTGTAGAGGAGAGCAACCAGGATGATAAAGAGACTGGAGACTAAAACATATGAAGGAAGGTTACAGGAACTGGGCATGGCTGGTTTCCTGCTTAGGCGGGGGGTTGGACTAGATCAGCGGTCACCAACTGATGGTCTGTGGACCACTGGTGGTCCCCGAGAAAAATTTGGAGGTCCGCAAAAATATTATTTGCATTGTTTATATTGCACTAAATCAGGGGTCCTCAAACTACGGCCCCTGGGATGAATACATGCAATGAACTTTTGTGTTGCTGCAGAGAGTCTCTCCCTTCGGGGTCTTTTTGTGTGGGTCGGAGGGGGGCCGAAATTCTGACGGGTCTGCTTCGACCTCCTGGTGCGGGGCCTTTAAAGCTGGAGGGAAGTGCCACTGGTGTCGAAGAGCCGGAGGACCTTGTTCCAGTAGGACTGCATCATGGTCTGGAACTGGCTGACCATTTCAGCCCGCTGAGCCTCCAGGTGCCGGTACCTGGTCTTGCACTCCCGCAGGTCTTCTCTCTGCTTGGAAAGCCTATGCTCATAGTCCTCAGTGAGGTGCTTCTGCCGTGCCTCCTTCTCGGTCAGATCAAATTTGAACTGAGCTGTTTTGCTAACTCTTTCTCATGGTGGCTGCTTAGCTCCAACAACTGCTTCCTGTTGGGGCCCTAAGGAGCCCGAGTGGGGAGGCGAAGAGTGGCTGGGAGGGGAAGCGGCAAGTAGAGAATGGCGAGGTGCCCCTCGACGTAACATCAAATTGGCCACGGCCACCCAGTCACATGACCACTTAGCCCCACCCACCCAGCTGGTCATTAGGCAGATCATATTAATGGTCCGTGGGATTTAAAATTATGAATTTAGTGGTCCCTGAGGTCCGAAAGGTTGATGACCCCTGATATAATGGACGTATCTGCATTTGCGCAGCAGCAGAGGTAGAAGACCTAGCTCACATACTATTTGATTGTTCCCTGTATAAGAGAGTAAGAGACAAGTACCTTAGTTCATATACTAAACAAATGACCCATTGGGAACCCCATATTAAAACAACGTAACTTATGTGAGGCTAGAATTTGAAAACAGTATTTAATATGGCATAGTACTTGAGTAAAATTCAGTTGAGATATACTGGACTGATTGGGGTAGATTGTAGCGGTGATGCTGAAATATACTTTGATTTTATTTATAAAATAATTTATTAAATTATTGTAATTAATTCCAATTTCATTTTAAATTGTTTTTATAGGATTTTAATAATAATTTGTATTTTGAACTCTGTTTTTTATATGGTCTATGGGCTAATCACTAAACTAAACTAAACTAAACTAAACTAAACTAAACTAAACTAAACTAAACTAAACTAAACTAAACT
>JANHFT010001350.1:38813-63875 GCA_032467955.1 Pseudoxenodon macrops
GCAGACTCGGTCCTATCAGAGAGCAGACAGAGTCATTCCCAGTCCTGGAGGCTATATCCACCTTTAATGGAGAATAAGAACACTACAAACAAGAAACTTTGTCAGAAAACTGTTCAAATTTTTTTATCTTCAGGTCTGCCAAAAAAACAAGTAGAGAGAAAGGAGAAGAAAAGGTCAGCATCTTGCTTCAGGTCCAAAAGAACCCATGACATGTCACATCAATTTCCTGAGTTTGCAACACATACCTCAAAGACAAGAGCTAAAGATAAAATAGCAAAAACGTGATCTCAGATAGCCACAATTGCAAACTTTGAAAAGGGATTCAAAATTTCAAGTGGTTTGACAACTTACGGTACATAGTTTGTTATAGGTTGAGGAGGAAACCTTATTTATATACTCATGAATAAAGGAACAATCAAAATATTTTCTTTAAAACAGATTAGAATAAAGTCAAAAGTTTATAAAATATTGGTGGGTTGTTGTTTTTGGGGCCATGGGCCAATTTAGGGAATTTCAAAACTGGCATACGGCAAGAGAAAAATGCCATGACCTCTATGAGGGTCAAAAATCAGCATTTTTCTCATGTGACCCTTTATAACTTCCTTCACAAGGCTTCCACCTGCATAAGTTGTTGCAGGGACGCAGTCACTGAGACAGGGGAGATAAAAGGCATATATCATTCCAGGTGTCCAACGCCAGGGAGAAACTGTTATCTATTGATTCAGATAATATGATTACCCATGACCCTTTTTTGCTGGGGACAGGATTGGGCTTATTATTACTGCATTCTATGTTTATTCTTGGTCTGTCACTATTTACAAATGCCAAAAAAAAAACCAACTTCTTGGTTTGGTTGATAAGCTTGATATTGCTTTATGTTCCTGTCATTGCATTCTATGTATTAGATTAGCCCGTTTGTAGTTTAAAAATGCCCCCCATGCTTTTTGATTGGTTAGTTGCTGAGTTTATATTATAATTACACTCTGTGCATATTCTTGAGTTCAGTCTTGATTTCATTACAAGATATAATGGGCCTATTTTTGCTAGGTCCATTTCTGTTACATGCTACATTATAAAAGGCATGTATATGCCTTATGTATGTAGAGTGAGTAGATAAATTTATGTGCCTTTGTAAGCTTATTAAAGATGACAGAGTTGCATTAGATATTTTTTCTAGAGGGATACAAAAGAGAGATTCCATTCCCCAACCCTATTTATCTTTACTCACTAAAAATATTGTAAAGCTATTTACTTTTTTGGATCTGGATGAAACTTGTGTCCTCCACATCTTGTGGAAGTATAGTTCCATGATCCCTCACCATTGGACATACTTCTTATTGGGGCTATTTCGAGATGCAACTAAGTAAAGGCCACAGGTCCCTCACTCATATTAGATGATACAAATGCATGTATCATATACATTAATAATACATTCTTGTCTCTCTTAATTCATGTCTGTAGTCTGTTTATATTCAGCAGCATATAGTTTACCCCATAATATTAACAGTTGTGAAGTACACACATTAACAGTTGAATTGTATTAATATTCAGTGTGTTCACACTTACTGTAATTTCCCACAATAGATGCCATATAATCAGTTTGGATTTAATTATACATTACTATACATTTTTAATATTTTTAAGTTCAATAGCAACTGACGTGCTCAATAGATGAGGGAAAGTGATAACAATTTTTGGCATTTATTCTTCATCCTCATTTTCTTAAATTATTGCTATAACAAAACTTAATAGGTAATTATGAATTGTTCAGAAAAAGCAATTGGAAGACAAAGATTGGAAGACAAAAAGTCAAAGATTAATCATCCCATTTCATTTCCATATTTTAAAATGGTTATTTAGGGGAGTTTATAATTGCTTCATATTTCTCCCATTCACTTTGCTTTAGAGCAACAGAACAACTTATCATCATACAACTATATTGCACATTGTTATGCATCTTATTAGAAACCACCTAAACGGAAATCCTGCATACAACCAAAGCTTAAATACTATAGTATTCATAATAGCAAACTATTGCTCATTTTCTGAATTATCTTGTTTTGAAAGATCTAACAAAATATAAAGCATTCTCACATACCACTCTTCCTAAGTGATCCAAATAACAGTACTATTGTTGTAAACTAAAGGAGTCCCTGCGGTTTTACTCTGCTAGTAGTTGCCAACAATAGGAGGCAGTGCTCATCTGTTTCAAGGGCCATTGAGCCAGCCTTGCCTGAAGAAATTTTCCAGGTCTTGTGGCCAGCATGTCACAGAGCACTGTTACTTTCCCACCACAGTGGAAACTATTTATCCACTCACATTTGTATGCTTTCAAACTACTAGATTGGCAGGAGCTAGGGCAAGGACAGGAGTTCAATCCGTCACACGATGCTCGGGTTTCGAACTCAAGCTGTCAGCTTTCCGGTCAATAAGTCCAGCATCTTAATCACTGAGCCATTGCACCACCTTGTTCAGAGGTGGGTTCCTACCGGTTCAGACTGGTTCTATAGAGTAGGTAGTAAGCCACTGGTGACGTTAAAGAACCAGTTCTGGTCTTTTTTTGTGGATTTTTTTTCGGGGGGGTGAAGGGGTTTTATCTCTCTTTTTCTTCTGTGCATGCGCACCTCGCTCATAATGTTTAAAAAACTTTACAGGCTGTACATTCGTTTCAGAAAGTTTTCCAATGTGCCTTAAGGCATTACACTTTTTATCCTATATATGTCAAATTGGGATTTCTAATGGTTCAATATGAACTTGAACATCATCTCTGATGCTTTTCTATCTTCTGAAATCTGGGGAAAGGGCCTATTATGTCATAGCAGCCTTACCGTTGGCAGAATACTTAGAGACTTGGCTCTAATAGTTTTTTTAATCTCACTAGCTACCACTCTTACCTCCTCTCTAGTGTTTGGCAATGTGCTTATTCCCTTACATGTGTGTTAGGGAGTTCACAGACTTTAAATGCAGCTAGTACAAAAGTATTTTGTTTGGAAAAAGGCAACCTTATAAAGATATTTGTATACTCCAGTAAACCCTTCTAGTCTCTTCAGATATGCAATTATTGATGTTTTAACAAAGATAATGATAGGGAGAATGGTCTCCAGCCATCTTCTTTGCTTTTAGCATATGGCAGTAATTCAAACTTTATTTCACAATCATAGTTTAAATAGAAATACATTTTCTCAGAAAGTTTTTCTTTTCATGAACATAACTATCTTCTTTCACCACAACAGATACCAAAGATGAAATATCTTGCAGGGCTCACAATATGGTAAGCCAACAACCAAAAATATCTATTGTTTGCTGGTATGTAGTTTGCCCATTTGTGAAATACAAACGCATACAATTCACTAGCAGTAAAAAGAGACTAGGTGGAGAGTATATAAAGAAAAAAAACTATACATTCCAAAGATTAACATTCTGACTTCTCCATTCCACCCACAAGGGGTGCATTTCTTTTCAAGAGGTTAACTGAGACACTACAAGAGGATGAAATCACTAAATCCAAAACACCAAGTTAGCTAAACCAAATACCAGGGCAGAGCAGATGGGTTGGTAAGGAATAAACTGTGTTCCTGATTCCTAAAAGAGAAAAATGGATTGCACTTCCTATCTGAACAACTCATAACACTACCTATTTGTGTCCCAAGTAACAAACTCAGCATGGTAGTCAGCTTGATTGTGAAGTTTGGATTTTGGATTTATGGATTCCAGATAGGAGTTAACTATGCAAAACCAATATTGTTCGCACTTCACAGTGGCTAAGCATATATTCATTTGTGAAAACAGATCTTCCAAACACACACAAGCAAAAATCTATATGTCATGAGGTAACATAGCAAAGAACAAAGCTAATTTGCAAGTTAGGCTCTTCACATTTCATTAAGCAGTGTGGCAACATAAAGGTTTCCATTCTTATCATCCAGTCTCTGTATCAATCATAATTAAATGAAATCCACAAATGACCTTCAACATTCAGGTACAAAACTAGTGAATAAAACACAGGACAGTTAATATTGTAGAATACAATATTCAAAGTGAAAAGGCACCCTGAATAGAAAGATGTCTTAAAGATGTCACATTAAGAAAATGTGTCTTTTCTTAACTGAGAAAATGTTATTTCTTCAATCTCATTCTTTTTCCAAAGTAAAACATCATAGTATGTACATAGAGGACTTAATTCTGTATACGTTTAAATTGATGTTTAGATGAATTATATCCATCATATAGAGATATTGTAAAAGGCTTGTGTGTGTATTTAATAATATTAAATCATAACCCTTATTCTTAAGACTGTGTAGATGTTAGCCAAATGTTCATAATTTTCCCATGCTAATAATTTATCTAATAAAATGGTGTCAACAGGTCTAGGGAGGCCTTGAATTTACAAAACAATACTCATTTGAAAAGTTCTTCCTTTTCTAATTTAATAGAAATAACCAAAACAAAGTGGTTTTCAAAACAATGTTTTTTAAAACTGTTCTAATACAATTGCTACACCACATTCCAGAGCACTTAACAAGAAATATTTACAGGTTGCTAAATGTATTAAATAATCATGTAAAGAAAAATGCTTTTATTACACATCAGCCAAAAAACACAGGAACTGAACAATTAGAAACGTTAACTTGTTAAAAAAATTAAATATTATTCAGAGAATACAATACCACAGAAACAGCACTTTTTTAAAAGAATCAGTAAAGTTAACTATGTGCAAAAAGTACCAGTTTTAATTACCAGAAAGAAAGAATACTGGGAATTGAACCCTTTGATTTGTATGTTTACATATAAAATTAAAACAGGCTTTCAATTGCACAAATCTTCATCGACCTCATATATACATGTTTAATGGCATTTTGAATTAACAAACGCCTACATTGGCAGGCCTTTAACATGCATCATTTTCCATTTCAAAATTTATGTTCACACTACGGGAATGCTGAAACGTGTGAGAGAGATCTATAAAATTCTTTGAATTTGTTTATACAAAGACACAGATCATTTTAAAAGAAAAGAGCAGCTCCCTACTTGAAAAAGAATTGAATAGAAAAGAGAAAGTTGTGTGTTATCATTGTCAATCAGCTACTAAATTAAGAAATCAAAATAACTTCAATTTTTCAAAACAATTTTGATTAGGATGCAATTTAAAAGTAGACTAGCAGATAGGCGGACACAAAAACCAACAAATGAGTGGAGTTACTGTACATGCATCACTGAAGCAAAGAAGTGGTGGCCATATCCAAAATCACAATCTTATGAATTACTTTGAAATAGGTCTATGTAAATTGTGGCATATAAAGTTTTTAAAAAAGTACCTCCATTATTTACTGAAACACCTACTTCTTAAAAAAATATGTTAACTTTCCCCAATTTTTAAAATAAAATGCCACACTATAACTGCACACTTTATTTGTTAAAAGCTAGACTTGGGTGATACACATACAAAAACTTTCCTATAAAACCACTACCCAAAGGAAATGGACTCCTGCCATGCTAAACAGGCAACAGACAAAGCAGTTTTATTGCTTTTTTGCTAAGGAGAAGTGGAAAAAGAAAGGGAGAAAGCCTACATCCAGCACGTAACATTTTCAACTTCAAGATAGTGTTGCCATAACTTTCACGTAAATGGGACTGGCTAATAAAACTACATTATACAACAGAATGTCAAATTGGGATGATTTGTTAAAAAATACTACTTTGATGCAGTGGCTTGCAGAAATGTTTATAAAACATTCTGCTCTTCTATCCAGTGTTGAGTACGCTGACAGTCAATGCCACCTCAAATATTATTAATGGGAATTTTTCTCATGAAAAAGGCTATCTACATTTTACAGCATACAGTATCTACTTTAAAAGCTAGGGGCAAAGCCACCTTTTTTGGATAGTAATTCAGCCTTAATAGTATATGATAGGACACTTAATTGCAGGGCAGAGTTAAGTAAGACCTGAACATACTTAGCTGGTTAAACTAACACTAATCACTAGTAAGTACAAGGCAGGGGACCTGCTGAGGTAATTGAGAAGTCCACAATCAGCACGCTGTACACTTGTTATTCTTCCTGTTTCAAAGTAAGCTGCCTTTTTCTTCTTTGGATTAACTTAAATGTTTGGAACCTATACAACCAGGGGAAAGAGTTTTTTGTTTTCTTTTTTAGCAAGAGTATTTGAAGTCATAGTTTAAGAGTCAAATTATACGACAAAATATTTTGGAACCATATCAGATTTAAGTTACATTGTAATTTATGAAGCCCAGGTAAATCCATTTCACATGCAAGGAAAGCCCCATTATCTACTAGAAAGTAGATATATGAAGAACATACTTCCAAAATAAACTATGTTTTCAAACCCAGTGTAACTCAATAATTGCACAGGTGCCTGTGAAATGCCAAACACAGGCTTCTTTCCAGCTGTAGAGGTGGCAGAAGTTATTTTGTGATATACTTCTTACCCTCACTGGGAAAAGCTCATCAAGACTGCAAATTCATTTCCATCTATGAATATATTCTTCAAGAAATGACTCCAGCAATTTATATAGAGTCTATGCAGATTATCCACTATGTTTCAGGTAGCAGATGATCAATTTAATCAATGTCTCAAATTATGTTTTTGCAAAAAAGGAAAAAGATATTCATACAATTTTAATACACTAAAATCTATTACTTTTCCATTGCAGTTTCAGAATGGAAAAAAAATTAAATTAGCTCAATACTAGTTCTCTCTTGCAGAAAGGAATCTGCATATATTCAATTTAAGTAAGAAATAGTTTCATTCATTATAAATTGAGATACAAAGAAATTCAGTATACAAAAGAAGTACTATTTCATCAAATGGTTATTTAGCATTTTGTTCTTGCATTTGATGCTTGCAATAAGTGCGTTGGTGGATATTTTGTGGGAACTTGTCAGAGAATGCACACACTGAGAAGGAACACCTTCCCATTCACCTTCATATTTTTAATTGCAAATAAAAAGTGACACTCAAACTAGGCTATGCTGATTACTTGTAATCTCATCTCTACATTTGGAAAAAAGGGTAATCAGTAACAATATATATAGAAAACATCACACCGTCCAGATAGAATGTTGCCTTTTATATGTGGAAATGACAGCTATGATCATGAAACTTTCTTCCAATCTCTCTGAACTGACTTCTCTAAATTTAATTTGGTCACAATGTAGACTAATATATATTCATAAAACAGATAATTTAGAATTGATTTGTTAAATAAAACCTTTTGTGAAAATAAATCCCTAGACTCCTTTCATTTTTAAAATACCGTTTGTCTAAGAAAGTGAATTAAAGTCATAAATATCTTTAATTACTTTCATGTTAGAGAACCATTTTGTCTGCCTCTTTCAGGAAAATGAACCAGGCATCTGAATCAAAACTCTTTAGGGAATCACTGGGAATACATTGTATAATAAAAACTATTCAACTCTACTGTATAGATCAATTCATCATATACTGTGAACTATAATGAATACACTCAATGTCACAGTAAAGCTTATGTTTTGGTTACCTCGGTATAGTTTGCCTTTTTGAAACAGGCATAAAAATATTTTATATAAGGGTTTGAAATAGTTTAAAACAGACCTACGCCAAGCATATAAGGATTTTTACCTGTTCAACATTGAATTACAATAATGCAGATTTTTCTTGTCTTCAAAGAGCTTTGTTATGCACGGACAACTGCATATTATTATTCAACTAATTATTTGTCTGATATGCTGGTCCATTTTCTAGATTTAAAAATAGACAAGTAACTTAGCCTGAAAGGGCACATTATTCTCTTCAATTTAAGCTGCTTCTGAAGAAAACTGAATAGATCTAACAAAATAATATAGAACTTCGAATTATGAACTGCTTAAGAAATAAAGAGCATATTACAAATCTGTTCTTGATTAGGAACATTAGTAGGAATACATATTAGCTTAAAAACAGTCCAGCAAATGTTGCTGCCTCAAAGAATTTACAGTACCATTATTTACAAATAAGACAGAGTGAATACAGAAAATTTTACACATTTGGTAGTTGACAAAGTTACTAGTTTGCTGATAGCAGTCTATCAGAAACTGTTAGTAGGGAAGACTGGACAGTCACCAGTTATTAACATTATAGACTAGTTCTGAAAGTACTAAAATCTATATTTTAGTTGGTTTTGTAGTCAACATCCTGCCTTAAAAGGGAAGAGAAATAGACAAAATACAAAAAAAATGGTGCTGAGGTGTATTGTGCATGGGACTTCCATTTAATACCATGGATCCTACTTAAAAACATGAATTGCAACCAAAGTCAATAAAGCACATATGAAGAACTCACACTCCTGCATTCTCAAATTCAAGATGATTTAATGATGTTATGATACTTCTATACATAATAAAAGACTGCAGAGCCTGGCGATTTGACCCAATGAAGTATGATACTTGCATTATCACTTGGATAAGATGTTGAATCTCAGAAATAAAAAAGTAAATCACACAACCAGCAATTCTGGTTACATGAAGAGAAAGGTTGCTTAGAATTTAAACCACAACCCGGTATGAAAGTGAAATATGACTTATCTTGGTCCAATCCTACAGAAATAGTTATTAGGTAGTGACAAAAATGCATTGTTCATACAAATGTCATCATATAAAAACTTGCTTCTGATATGAATGTTAATAACCTCAAACCTCTGTAAATGAAGGAGTGAAAAAGTAAAATAAAAATCCAGCACGAAAAAAAAAAACACACACACACACAAAACACAAGAGCAATAACAGAAGTTGAAAGCTTTTCCCCCTTAGACAAGAATGTTTCTGTACAAATGTTTTTTGTAATCTAATACTGTCTGAACACTATCAATAAAATGGCCACTAAAGCCACAATAATATCCCAGGAACATTTAAATATGTTTTTCTTTACAATAGTTTGGGTCCATTTAATCAGTTTACTTTATATGCACCGGCCTTTCATCTGATTTTAGACGTTTTCTACGTGGTTGTATAAAATCTTCATCTGAATCATCAGTTATTTCAGCATCATCTTCTTCTTGCTCGAATTCAGGTAAAGGCTGGAAGATCCTGCCTGGATATATCTCTGTAAGTTTATCTTCAAAGTATAATGCAACTGCTTTCCCTGCCTGTGCTACTTCTGAATCAACCTGCAAAGTAAAAAAGATAGTAACATTCACCAATTGGTAATAAACATCTCTTCAGCAAGTGTGCATGGTCTGTAAAGCTTACCTTCAAATTAATCTCTTGTGTTTCTGCATAAACTTGAACAACTTTCATCATCTAAAAAGGATACCAGAGTCAAAACAAAGGAAATTATAATCCCTTCTAAAGTTATGAGACTGTACAGGAATGGATGATGAAACTCAGCCATGATGGCAATTTATTTCTAAAAGCTGTGACACAGAGGTGACACTTCATAAGGTGACCCATTGCTAAATTTGGGTTTGTGATACGTTAACAAATGATCAGTTTTGCCAAACTGATACTAAGCACAGAAATCCAAAATTGAGCTGTACAGTAAATAGAATAATTGTATTATAAATGGTAGGCAGTAATTTCTTCCATCAGGAATCCTTTGTCATTTCTTCTCAAGAAAGTGCTATCCCACTACCTTCCAGTTCAGTTCTTCTTGTCATGATATAAATGTAATAACTGCAGTAAGAAAAAAGGGCAAGTTTCTTTTTTAGTCTGTTCTAACTGCATTTATCTGTCCATGAAAACTTCCTTTCACTGTGAGTGCGTTCATTTTTCTTAAAATTAATTTATTTTGAAAAATACTTCGGCCTCATACAATCCAAGTTTAAATTAAAGTTACAGCTGCTTAGGGTAACAATACTTTAAAAACTTTTACATTTCTGAGATTTTAATATTTGAATTTTATACGCAGGTATTAATATCAAACCAGGACAAAGATAGTAACCCACTTTAAAGGAAACTGAGGTTTTCAAATTCTGTCCTATAGAAAATTCTGAATTCTTCTTCAAGGCTCTCTGAGAATATTTAAATAAAACCTTCTAATCAATGAGAGATAGAATAATGGTTTTAGATTATGATGTTTGTCCATCGTGTTCAAAGAGGACCTTGAAATCTAATAGGTGGTGGGCTGTCCACGATGTGTCCGCAGGTGGCTGGTAAGGCCTATACGCGCACGGAATGTTCTGCCACCACATGTAGGGCAGACATGTGCGAGCACTATTGTTGCAGCACTTGCAGCTCTGGCTTTGCGGAGTGCTCATTCTATATTTAGATAATATAGATAATAAAGACTGGATCCAAGTCCTTTCTATAGATGTTAACAACTCTAAGTTAAGTATGATTAAATGTGGCCAATTTTCCTGGAGTCAAAAAATATATTTGGTGCCTATTGTTTATTTCTTTTTCCATAAATATTGTGTATTAGGTTCGCATGCCATATTTTTGGTGTTTCAAAAACACCGTGTTATTTCAGCATTTTTTCTACATATTTGAAATTACCATTAATTATTTGTTTTATTTTAAGAATACATTGTTAGCTGAATTGCCTAAGCTAGCAAGATAACTTTCAATTAATAAGGAATCTAACTAACAGACTGCCTTGCAGAATTGGTTTCCAAACGTTTAAAAGATGCCATTTAAGCAGTCACAGGGTCAATCTGGTTCAATGTCCATTTTTAAACAACAGCTATTCAGTTATCATCAGAAGGCCAGATATTCTACAGCTATTTCCAACACAAATCCTTCTCTATTATAAGTCCTTTGGCAACTGATAGCCCATGCCTCCTTGCATTTGTTTAAATCCTGCTTTATTATTTATTTTATTACATAAAATCTTCCATGTAATCTTGATTTAAGATTACAACTTTTCAAAACTATTTATCATTCACAAAACGCTCTAGATTTAAAGATAATCTATGAATACACCATGTATTTCATTGTAAAATTATTTATTAATGACCTATCTTGTTTTCTATTGCTTTCAATGCTTTTACATAACAACTAAATCATTCACACAAAGAGGATTTCTGCTTTTCTGCTGCTTGGGCTAGGTAACAATGTGCTATTGAAAAGACAATGTCTCCACAAAAAGGAGGCATGAAACAGTTTATGCATGCAACCCAGCATTTAATTGGTTCACTATTAAAATCAGTAAAGAAACCAGAAGAGCAAGCATGTCCTCAGGATCCAATTTACATTATCACCTCTGTATATTATAAGTGACTTAAGTCTGAGGCTCAATCTGTGCCCAGCCATATCTTTGTACAGCTTACATATGGGACACTATTTCTATCCCCCACTCAGAATTTGGAAACACTTGTAAATAAAGTCTGTGTAAAGACACAGAAGATATTTTTTTCATCTGTCAAAACAATTCTACAGGTTGGAAGTTAACATACTTCATTAAACCTTTCACAGTTCTTGAAGATCAGCCGAACATCTGCCACAAAATCTTCAGGCGTTTGATAATGTTGTGAATGTTTCTTCTGCATTTTTTTCTTTACTGTAGATAGATCCATTGGTTTCTTTATTATTTTATAGTAGTTTGGTATCTGTTCAGAAAAAAATGCAGTCACATTAGAAGAGAGAAAATTTTAAATTTTCTTTTACAGTAGAATATTTTTCTATGTGAAGCATTTTCATTTTTAAAATCAGACCCAAGCATTTTGAAAACATACACTATAAAATGCAAAATTGTGATATTATTTTTAAATGTGGAAATTCTGCTTCATTAGCTCCTTCAACATTACTGATCCAACAATTTTGTAAATAGATACTTTTTTAAAAGTACATACTGCAAAATACCATTCATAACATAATAGCAACTATGACTATCAAATGCTGATCACCAATTTCAGACTCCTAAAAGTAAAAAAAATTACATTTGATCATCTCCAGATAATGTATATGACGTCACTCACCGAGGCTGGAACTGGCTCTTGGAATTCAATACTCAGCTCATGGCAATATAGATAAAGTAGGAGGCGCTCACATTTCTTGTAGAGGAAAAACAAATTCAATTAAAATTGTTTGATTCTTAAAAGACTGAATTTTTGTTCATTAGTTATGTGCTTATCCTACAATTTTCAGAAGAATAAGATTCTCATAGTCTAATTCAATCTGGAAAAAAAAACCACCCTACCAGTATCTAGATTAATTCCTTTTGCCTTCACAGCTTTAGATCTGAACAAAGTCACAAGAAAGTAACTTTCGGGGTGTAAAGTAGGTATTTCAAAAGCTATTTATGATCTGGCATGTTTCTAAATGTTATGTGTTATGTCTAAATGTCAAGGCATCATTTCAAGATGAGAGTCACTGACAAGCCTAATTCATGCTTTAAAGAACACTGTGCACACTATCACAACTGAGAACAACATATTCCATGCATCAATAATAACCTATTTTTCCATTAACTGCTATTCAATAGCAATTTAAAAAAGTATAATATCAACTAAAGTATCAACCAAAATAACAGCTTTCCTTGGCAAAGAATCCCAAAGCCTCAATATAGTCATTCAAAAGGCAGTATCTCAAATTTCTGCCAAATATACTTCAAAGTCAAATGTCTCCCCAAAACTTTATATTGGGAACAGTCTTCCAATTACCTGTAGTTTTATGCTTCCCGGGAGACAATTCATCCTACACCACTCATGGCTTGCTACTTTATAACCAGCCCATTGAATTTCACTTACAAACAGCAGTTTCGATTAAGATATTGAAGTAATGAAATCATTTATTTTCTACAATTGACCATGGCCATTATCACAGTTAAAATCCTCTAAGCACATCTCAGAATCTCATATAGTCCATGCCAGTTATCAGCCCAAAATATTATGATGATGATACTGATGATGATGATGCAATATGTTCAGGTTTATGGAGGCGGGGGTGAAAAATGATAACTGATTGAAAAGACATGTCCAAATAACTTAACTTGCTTGATCACGCTCTATGCCATTACTTTTAAGCAAATCATATCATATGCTTATTGCAGTCTATGGAATTCCTTCTAAGCAAATGTTATCATATTATATTATATGCTTATCATACTGTAACAGAAAAGTAAAAGCGCTAGGACATTAAATGACCAAATTTAGCTCACTTATAGTAAAGGACAATTCAATGGACAGAACATTCAGAAAGAGTTGAAAAAAGACTATAAACACGAGAATAACTAAAGGAAGGAGAAAATTCAATGAGTAACAGTAACTAAATGCCAAAGACAAAAGATTCAGAAGATATTCTGCATAAATTGGATTAAGAAATGGGTCAAACCTCTAGGAAGAAAGAATTATAGTTCTTCTGTAATAAGAGTTATTTAAATGTAAAAAAGCAGAAATGATATACAACTATACACATCACAGAAAAATGAAAATTTACTGATTTAGATTGTGTTAAAATTGTGATTCATTCTTCTTGTAAACAACGGGATCTCTTGATAGTACTACACATTGGTCACAGTGGTGAAATTATTGGCTCTGTGAACCACCCAATTTGGACTCAAAGGACATCTAAATCAAATTAATTACATAAATAAATAATCCAGATGAACACTAGATGGAAGTCAAAAGATACAGAAAACTCCAGGTTTCTGTTTCCATTTAGTGGATATCTGAATTCTACAGTACAAATGCTGTAGACAAGTGGGAAACAACTGAAGTTCCGTGGAAAAAACGAGGAATAACATCCCTTTTATGTAAAAAATTGGTTGAATTGCTGAATGCAAATTAAATAGTACAGTTTAATAAAACAGTCTCAAATGCAAACAGCCAGCTATTTTTTTTATTATTATATGAATGGAAACTTTAGGATAATTGGCTTGTTGTAGTGAGTCTCAAATACATGTTCCATTATCACTGTGGGGAATGGACTGAGGAAAACAGGGAAACCTGGTTGAGAAAAGAAGAGTAGATCTTTATTATGTTTCAAAGTTGGGTGTGCATGAAATGCAACATGTCTTACAGTATATGTAGAAAGTCTAAATATCCCTGTTAATATGCCAAATTTTTGAAATGTACAAAAAAATCACACCAAGATAAATCATTTCAAGGTTAAACTTTTTGACCAGAAATTTAAAAAGTATGTTTGGCATAAAAACAACAATATGTATCCCCAAGAAGTACAACATTACCCACAGTGGAGCATGGTGCCGGCAACATTATGTTTTGGGGCTGCCTTTCTTCAGCTGGAACTGTGCTTTTAGTCAAGGTGAAGGGAATTATGAGCCATTTCAAATATCAGTCAATTTTGTTCAGGCCTGTACTAAAATGTTGAAGATGAAGAGGAATTTCACTTTTCAGCATGACAATGACACCACCAAATCAACAAAATAGTGGCTCCACCAGAAGAGGATCAACGTTTTGGAATATCTCAGCCAAAGCCCAGACCTAAATCCAATTGAAAATCTGTGGGGTGACCTGAAGAGGACTGTGCACAGGAGAGCTCTTGCAATTTGAAAGATTTGAAGCACTTTTGCAAGGAAGACTGACTTGCAAGATTCCAAAGCAAGATGTGCTATGCTCTTTTGGGCTCTTACTCCAAAAGTTTGAATGCTGTCATTAAACCAAAAGGCGCTTCAACAAAGCATTAGTTTAAGAGTATGCATCTTTATGCAATCACATTATTGTAAGTATTTATTGGGTTTTTTTTCCTCCTACAGTTTCAGTTTGTTTTTCAATTTAATTGCACAGTTTGAATCTTATGTTAAAGATGGAAAGAATTCTGAAGTGTTTTATCTTGGTCTGGGTTTTTTTTTACATTCAAAAGCTTGGCATTTTAACAAGGGCATTTAGACTTTCTATATCCACTGAAGTCTAAAACAAGAAGAAAGTTTATGAAAAGACAGGCAGAAACCTCTCTAATTTACATGAGAATTTGAGGGGCAGGAGGGGAGAGGAAGGAAAGAGAAGAGAGAGGGAGAGAAAGAGAGGGGGGGACAGAGAGAGAGAGAGACAGAGAAAGAAGCAAGCACAGAAAAACGTAAGATTCTGTTACTATAACCAATATTAATAAATGTAGTTTTAACTCGTACAGAGTTGATTTTTTTGATTTGGTTTACGTAGTGCAATGACAATTGCTGACTATGTAAAATAAAATATAATCTAAATAAAGGAACATATAATGCAAAAAATCCACGATAATTGAGTTAAATTGATTTGAGAACAAGATATCTAAAGTATGAGACACCTACCCTTTGGTCCACAGGACTCAATCCTTGTGCAGTTTTCCCCTTCTTGGTGTGCTGCAAATTATCACAATCATATTCTACTTCAGGTTTGAGAAGATCTCGACAAAATGTACATATCCATTCTCCACTAGAAAAGAAAAAAATCATCCAGAAATCTAGATAACTTCTAAATATATAAATCCAAATCTCCCATTAATCAAATCAAATCATATATATATCTCAAGATGTAACAACACAACCAACCAACCCGCTCACAGCAACAAAGCCAACACCCCAGTATTTATAGAGATGGCAGCTCCGATCACGCTTTGCTCGCACAAGCACGAAGCCAAAAGCACCAGCCTGAAGATGACGAGTGGGACCTCGTTGAAACGTCGCCAACATACTCTCAATCTTACACGAGAAAAGACCCAAATACGGCAAGACTTGCATATATATATGTGTGTGTGTGTGTGTGTGTGCGTGTGCGTGTATGTGTGTACATGCATGCTGATCAGTCCATTCCTGTCACAACCAACAGATCAACTTTTGGTTGATTTGAAAATAGTGGACCCTGAACCTGCAGAAAAAGTGCTGTTTGAGTGGCTGGAAAAGTAACTTTACAACTAATTCTTACACTTACAAACATCGTGGCATCCCTGCAATCATATAATCAACATACAGGCACTTCGCAATGGGTGTGTGTTTACAAGTGTCACAGCATCCATAGTCATAATTGTCATTTAAGCATTTCATAACTGGCTTCCAACAAACAAAAGCTGACAGTACATTTGCAAGTTGATGTCCTGTAATGTCTCGCTTAATGATCCACAGGGACTCAATGTGGAAAGTGATGTTGTGTGCCCAAGAGTCAGATGATGTTTTGCGTAGCTATGGAGTTAATGGTCCCAGTTATATTTGCTAAGCAAGGACTACCTGTATTATAATCAGTAATAGCCTCACAAAGAATTGAGGATTTTGTAGAAAAATTATAGAAATAAAATGCAAATTATGTCAAATATTTTCACTACAATAACAAACACAAATTCGCTGTAATGACATAAGAGGTTGTCTAACATACCGCAACCTACTTTTTTTTTAAACCAAGTGCCTTGCATATGTGTGATTAAGAGGACCAACTCTCCTCAAAGCATATAAGAGGTGCTTTTTCTTGTGCACTGTTTAGTGTGAAACAAAGCATAATTGCTTCATACAGATCATGGCCATTGGTCAGTAGCAAAATCTCATGTTAAATAAGTAATTGCTATAGTGTAAGTGACTGTATTTATTACACATTTTAGGCGAGTTTAAAATATTTTTAAAAACCTACCAATACTAATAATCAAAAGTCCTAATGCTCCAAGAACACATCATTCCAATATAGTAACAACCTGCAGAGGGACCATCTCCACCTCAATATTATATTTTTAATGTTCAGTATTATACCTTACTACAAATAATCACACCAAGCTCTTACGGGATGTAACATAATAGTATTTTCATACCTTGGAAAGCTGAGGAGAGTAGGTACATGACATGTCAGATGGAAAACCTTAGGACACTTTTCACAACATAACAGGTCTCCCCCATTTTGGCACACAGCACACCAGTCTTCATTCGGGTCATCATCTTTATTGTTGCCTTCTCCTCCAGCCCTGGCAGAACGGTGCATGAGGCTACGTACTGGAGATTTGCCATTTACAAGACCATGTCCAGACTGTTTACAGCTTTCATTCAATTCTGTTGGTTCAGTTTTTACATGGTTGTCTATACTTCCCAGTGCTTCTAACTCACTTTCTAGATGTAAGCTTGTAGAAAGTGGTGGCGTCAAACTGCTTTCCGGACTGCTAAGCTAAAATAAAGACACAAATTAAAAGACTAAGAAACTTTCCCTTGGGTGTCCCCTTTCTTCCCCATTTGTTTTAGTAAACTATTCTAATACCAATAAAGGAGAATATGTGTAGCTCAGGGTTGATATGAGGGGTCCTTAGTGCTCTCTGAGCTTGGTTGAATAAATGAATAAATATGGATCCAGTTCAATGGTCTAGGATACACATCATGCCCCCTAAGGTTTATTATGATTTATTAAATTATTATAAAATATTAAATTAACAACAGTTGGCTCATACTGAGCCAAGCACCTTAGTTTGCCCTTTGCCTTAAATTTGATTTATGAACCAAAGCAACTTGGTTATCTAGTTTTCTAATCAAGGACAGGAAAAGAAAACATGGTACTAAAATAGAATTGTTAAATATTTCTAGCACTATAATAATCTTTGTGGAAATAGCAGCTACTCTGTAGAAAGTAACAAATATCTTCAATTCTTCCCACTGCTTAGGAAATCCTATTTCAAAATGGTATAACACAGAAATAGAATTTTACCATGCAGGCACTTCTCCTGCCATCTTCTGTTTTTTCTTGTTTCACAGGTCCTGAAAAACCGCACACATCTTCCTCTGTGCCAGGTTCTTGCTTAACTTTTACATGGTCAGATTTAAAGCTAATATTGTTCTTCTCAATTGTTCTGCCTGATGAGCCACAACTGAAAAGTATACAAATAATACAAATTAAAACATCCCTCTGCTAAAAATTCTGAGAAATAAAATCCTTCCTCCAAAAAGTGTATAATGAACATAATTGTTCAATAATAAAATCAACAGAAGTAACTCTGCAATTAATATTTTTATTTGTTAAATTCTTTATTTTAAGATAGATATCTAAATGATCTTATCTTTGCAAAATAAAGAATAGCCTTCTTCAGAGACAGATTTAACATTCTCCCCTCAGCACTCCTCTAGGGCAGATATAAGAGAACACATATGTATATGTGGTAAAGGAGAAGTCGAAGATATCTCACATGTTTTATTGTACTGTGAGTTATATAGAGTTTATAGGTCAGTATATATTCTCCCCTTACTAGAGAGATTGTCAGGTAGGACAGACAACTTTTATGTCGGCTTTCTCCTCCAGGACTCAAACCCGGGTACCACGCGTGCAGTAGCAAAATTCTGTGTCGTTGCAATATCCACAAGAAAAAAAATTGGTTACAGAATTATAGCTGTCAACTTGTGCCAATTTTTGGAAAAATATATTTACTCATATCAGCTCCCCACTCACATAAACTGGGGAGTGACTCTAACGGTTTGAGAACATGTATTTTCTTAACAGGGATGTTATTACCCACTATTAATGTCAGTACTATTTTTTAATATATTGTAAATGGTGATGTCTGTTGCTGGTCGATGACGGTAATAAAGTTATATTCTATTCTATTCAAAATGAAAAGGCCATCAATATTCCCGTTTATGTACTGTCGCATAAGTGGGAAATATTATAACAACGTCTATCAAACATGCAGTAAGTATTAAATATCCACTCTCACAAGCAATATAAAAATCACTTTCTTATATGTCATTAAGGAGATATTTTAAAAACTTTTTTTTAACATTGGATGAGAAACTGATAAAAAGTAGTAGCAATTTGTGAGCCATATGATTCTTTGCATGCCTATAGCAGTATATTTCATCAATTATAATTTTATATCTTGGCCTATTGCAGAAGCATCCATAATACATTCACTTCAAAGAAGGATCACCTCACTGATAGTCCTTGACTGGATCTTGGAGAGATTATAACTTTATCTACAGAATAATCTTTTCCACCTTAAGCTCTGGAGGTCTCTACTCCCAGATTCTCACTAGCCAGTTTAAATCTCTGAATTTATAATAGTCCATCCTATTGGAAGTTGGACACAGTTAATTGTTAGTTCAATAACAAGCAAGTTGCCTTTTTCAGAATACAAAACATTTTTATCATGATAATAATTACAACTAATTAGAAGGTATTAATGGAAATTTATTTGTATTGGAATTGATGAAGAGTTTATCTGTGAAAAGAGAAAGACATGGAAAAGGGGAGAAACAAACATCACAAATTAATCCAAGTAAAATAATCACCGATTTACATGTTACATTACTCTTGAGTATAGAATATACACAGAGAAAATTATCATGAAGAACATTTTCTTTCAAGACATTATTAAACAGCCTCTCTACAAACAAGTTCAGGAATTCACATTTATTGAACTCATAGGAAACTTTTATTGACATCAATGTATGTTGGTGCTGATCTACTGAGAATAAGTCCTGCTCACAACACAATTAGCAATACCCAAAATGCACTCTACAGTATACTTCTCCAAGGGTACATTCTATGTAATATTGAGGAACTAACTCCTCAGTGAATATTCATGATTAATATGAAGAAATAATGAATGCCAAGAGACACAAATGCAGGAATCTTCTTTCCAAGAAAATATAATTATTTCAGCCATAATAAGCAAGGTCAGGAACTAAAATAGAATCCCAGTAAATGCTAGCTATTAAAACAATCGTGAAAAATCTCCAGTGTAGAAACACTGGTAGAAATATTATTCTACCATAGAGACAATGATGATGTAATAAATCTGCTTATTGCAATTAAAGGTAAATGTTGTGTTCTGCCTAATCCCCTATGCATATACTGATCATCCATTAAGGGTGATTCCCCACCACATCTGCATACAGTTACATGCCCGTTGCTGGTTGGCTAACTAGCAACGGAGTTTACCAGCCAATGTAATTGTCTGCCTACAAGCCAGGGGAATCCCATAAAAGAGGGCTCCCCTGGCCCAGTAGGCAGTCCGGATTTAACGTAAGCTGATGCCAATAAACCGAGAGCTGACTGTGACTCGACTTGTTTTTTATTCCTGCCCGATCTAACATTGGGCTACCTGCCTGTGTTCCCCACCACCTTTTAAACTATAAACACCACCCACCCACTCACGTGCACCTCCCTCCCTTGTGACCTGGAAATGAGCAGGGTGAAGAAACCAGCATCCGCCTTAAGTCCGGCCTGTCTCTTCCTCTTCCTCCTCCGCTGCCAGCAAGTCCTTAAAGGAGGACTGGTCCTCTATGGAGTGACCAGTGATCCATGGAGCTTCAGGATGGCCAGGGAGAATGGTGACTGCCTCCCTGTTTTGTCTTGCCGCCACTGGTGACGTTACTGCTGCGTGACCGCCTCTCAGCTGTTGGTGGCCACGCAGCAGTCTACCTGCATGGAGAGCTTCCCCAGACATCTCCGCTGCAGTCCCGCCGCCTGAGAAGGTGAGATTCTGCAGGGCAGCAGGGCAAGTGGCTTCAGAGACTCTGGCTAGGTCATGGCTGCTTGCAGGGTGGTAGCTGGGCTGGTGGATGGGCGGTGGTCTTGTGCGGCGGCTCTTCACCGAATGGCAGCTCCGGGGCGGCTGGCACGCCAGAGCTGACATGCGGCCCTCTCTACCACACGAGACGGTGTCTGTAAATGAAAGAACACTGTGAGTAGAGGATGGTGGGAACACAGTCCCCCCTGGCTTCCCTGGATGTTTCCTGTGAAACCTAGCAATCAGCTGGGGGACTCATATCCTGTTCAGGTACCCACGAGACTTCAGAGAGGGGATATCCCTTCCATAGAAGAAGGTACTGCAGCTTTCGCCTGTGCCACCTGGCATCCAGTACCTTCTCCACTTCATATTGTTGCTTACCCTCCACCATGAGTGGTGGGGGTGGCAAAGGGATCAGTTCCCTGAGGGGTGACAAATGGGTCGGATGAAGGAGACTGCAATGAAAGACAGGGTGTGTCTTTTCCAGCAAACGGGGTAGCTTTAGCTGCACCGAAACAGGGTTGATTACTCTTACCACTGGGAAAGGCCCAGTGTAATTGGGACGTAGATTCTTACTTGGGAGTCATAGGTTCAGGTATTTGGTGGACAGGAATACCCACTGACCCACGTAGAAAGGGACCTGGACGTGTTTTATCAGCCTGCTGCTTATACAACTTGGCTGTGTGCCACAAAACCTCTGTGACATCCTTTCACACCTGTTGCACTCTCTGCTGCCTCTAAATGACCCTCCAGAGGCTTCTACAACCTGGAACGTTCCTTCGGTCTGACATCCACAGGGGCTTCCTCTGCTGGAGTAGGCAAGGCCTCCATCACAGAATTTCCATGGGGGCTGTCGACTCCTCCAGGTCAGTTGCTTCCAACTCTGGCACCGTGCCTTCTGCCATGAATATTTGTGAGAGCCCTAACAATTCTGTCAGGCCCCAAAATGAAAAGAAAAAGAAAGGAACACAGCCAAACACAAATCTGGTTTGCAAATGCCTGCTTTACTTCTTTTCTGGCACGCACTGACAATCTAAAAAAAAAAGTCTTGTTAAGGCTACACACCCATGCACCCCACCACCTTTTAAGCTATAAGCATCACCCACCCACTCATGTGCACCTCCCTCCCTTGTGACCTGGAAATGAACAGGGGATAATACAGGTGAAGAAACCAGCATCTGCCTTAAGTCTGGCCTGTCTCTTCCTCTTCCTCCTCCGCTGTGAGCAAGCCCTTAAAGGAGGACTGGTCCTCTATGGAGTGACCAGTCATCCACAGAGCTTCAGGATGGTCAGGGAGAGTGGTGGCTGCTCCCCTGTTTCACCTCGCCATCCCAGTAAGGTCATTGCCACATGATCATCTCTCAGTTGTTTGGCAGACACGCGGCAGTCTACCTGCATGGCAAGCTTCACCAGACATCTCCGCTGCAGCTCCACCACCTGAGAAGGTGAGATTTGGTGTGGCGGCATGACAGGCAGCTTCAGGGGCCCTGGCTGGGTCCTGGATGCTTGCGGGGTGGTAGCTGGGCTGGCAGATGGGCTGTGGTCTTGTGTGGTGGCTCTCTGCTGAATGGCAGCTCTGGGTGGCTGGCATGCCAGAGCTGACAAATATTACATAAATAAAAAACAAATTTTTATGATGAATATAAAGATAAATGGAGAGGGTTCTCTAAAAAAACCAATAATAACATTATTTTTAATAGTTAGAATATACTGTAGCTATCTCATTGCTAATCAGTATAAAATTATAACTCAAATTTTCCTAAAATAAAATTCCAGAAATGTAATGTTGATTCACACTCCTAGTTTATGCTACATATTGGTAAATTCACAAAATTTTGTGTTGGTGTTTTTTTAAAAGAACAATATTGGTATTTTTCACTATAGCTGTTAGTAGGACAAAAACAGCTGTTAGATATTGGTAACATCTAGCAGATCAGTACACTTTTTGTATGTGAAGCTATGTGGGATGGACAACATAATAAAACTAATGATCTACTATGATTAATTTTATCTCATTATATTTCCAATCTAGAGATGCTCCAGATGCATCAGGTGAAAAGCCATTAAATATATGCATAACACCCAAGTCTATTTCCATTTTTCATCTAAATAGATGAAAGTGGTTTAGCACTGAAGTGATAAGTGTCAGGATGATAATGAATTAATTGGCAGTATGTTATTCACTGGAGATGCTTTTTATTAGCTCAGATGGTACATTGCTTGTTTTTGTTGCTTTGTATTGATTATTTCATGCTTTTGAAACTTCTCCAATGGAAGATCTGGAACACTGATAATGAATCTGAACATTATAATATGCTGTGTCAATACTTCTCCAATGACACATTTAAGTTACTTTCCATTCTCCATCCAAAATGCTGAATTGAAATTAAAAACCTTTTCTAATTTGGAATAAGATGATTAGTTTTAAAGGCTGGACTAATTGAATGGGAATGCTGTATAAAACAATACAAAGGGGAAGGGTGAATTTAAAAAAATACTCCAGTACTTTTCTTTTTCTAAAATGAAACAACAGAGATAATCAATAAAATAAAATCAACAAATAGATCATCCTTCTTCCTGTGCATTTAGACTGAGAGTGGTTAAAATTTATTTTCCCAGAAGTGTTCTGTTAAAATTATAAAAGCATTATATTCATCTGTTAGAGGAAGAGAACAATAGCGACTGTGCTATTTAGCTCAGTGCTAAATGAAAACTGAGCAATTCTACATTTGGACTTTGCACAATGTGTTTGAGAACTGAACTAATTTTTGTCAGCTGCATTTTACTTTAAAATATATTAAAATGAATTTCATACTTTTTATTTATTTGTTTTTCAATCCAGTCACTCTGGAAGTTCAAGGATTGTCTATCCCTGTTCTACCATCTTGTTCTACTATGTAGAAAGAGGGAAAGTCTTAAAATTCACGTAAGTAGAACTGCTAGGATTTATATGGGCAAATGTATTGAACATGAAGTAATGGGAAGGTATTGAAGCAATTTATTTTATGTTCCTTTTGCACAGAATTGGGGGTTAGATAATGCCACTTTTGCTCTTTTTTTGCAGTCCTTCAAGACTGGGAGGTTTGACTATAATCAAAGATTGTACTGCAACAGTACCATGGAAGTCCCTTTAAAAAAAAGAGCAACTATAGTAAAATCTTCATTTTCCCCCTAATATGTCTGTTGACACACATATATTTAGAAACAATCAGATGGCCTTCCTGATTATTAATTGTGCAAGGTTGGAAGAATGGGCAGCCAATTAATAATTCAAAAAGAGATGCTTTTAAAGTGATCTTATGTATTCAGAAATGTACCTGTTGAAAAACATGCACAATCCTATTATGCTCTAGGAAAGAGAGACAGACAGGTAGCAGGTTATAATACAACTGTAATTCTCCCAGGTTATTTTAGCAACAGGATCTCTTAAGATTGATGCCATCTTAGTATATTGTGTTTACAGTCATAGAGGTTAAATGAACTGTTTGCCAAATTAAACAGATTAGCCTGCAGCAGATATAGTTTAAAATCATTAATCTACACATGAGATTATCAAAACAACGTATTGATTATATGTTTCTGACCAAATTAAAAAACAAGGTAATACATATCAGAATGTTGGACTAATTTAATCATATGAATACAGCACAGTTTTTAAAAAAGTACATAAACCATCACAATTATTTTAAAGGGTAATTTATATTTGCAAATAAAAACTTCTGATTTATCTTAATGGAGCATAAGAGCTAGCAACTGAGATCTGTATACATATATTGAAAACTGCTATATTTAAAACTGCTATATTTAACAATTACATCAGATTAGATTAGTTTGATCAATCAGATTAGATTAACAGAGTTGGAAGGGACCCAATAGGTCACCTAGTCCAAACCACTGCTCAAGCAGAAGACCCTACACCAGTGATGGCTAAACTTTTTGCCATCGTATTCCAAAAGCAGGGGGAGCATGGGGAGACACGCGCACGCATGCCCACACCCATAATGCAATCTGCTCCCCCATGCATGCACACGCTGCCCCCCCACTGCCCCCCAAGCATCCATGCAGGCCTCACTGAAGCCTCAGATGTTCTGGTTGGCCCATTGTGCCGTGTTTTGCTCTCCCCAGGCTTCAGGAAAGATTCCTGAAGTCTGGGGAGAGCGAAAACGGCCTCCCCCCTGCCCTCTGGAAGGGCATTAGCTGGCCAGCGTGCACATGCACGCTGCAGCTGAAAAAGGGCAATGCCTCGTTTGCCCTCAGATATGGCTATGTGTGCCACCTGTGGCCCATGTGTCATAGGTTCACCATCAGGGCCCTACACCATTTCCGACAAATGGCAGTTCAATCTCTTTTTGAAAGTCTCAAACGATGAAGCTCCAACAACCTCCGAAGGCAAGCTGTTCCATTGACTGATTGTTTTCACTGTCTGAAAGTTCCTCCTTATTTGCAGGTTGAATCTCTCCTTGTTCAGTTTCCATCCATTATTGTCCAGCCTTCAGGTGCTTTGGAAAATAGCTTGACCCCCTCCTCTCTGTGGCAGCTCCTCAAATATTGAAACACTGCTATCATGTCTCCCGTGGTCCTTCTCTTTACTAGATTAGCCATGGCCAATTCCTGTAACCGTTCTTCATATGTTTTAGTTTCCAGTCCCCTAATCATCCTGGGTGCACTCCTCTGCACCTTTTCTAGAGTCTCAATATCTTTTTTATAGTGTGGTGACAAAAACCGGATACATACTCTAGGTGTGGTC
>JANHFT010001350.1:81038-91761 GCA_032467955.1 Pseudoxenodon macrops
CCCCACACAAATGAAAATTCAACATAGAAACTGATGCAGATTCATACAAAATATCATTATCTTAAGTAAAGATAGCATTAAAAATCACAACTATTATTTATAATTTTTAAAGTTCTTTTTACTACACTTTAAAGCATTTTTAGGCATTTAAATCTGCTCCTGGGTTTAAAAAAAAAAAAGTATTTTACATGCTGTAAATGACAGTCGGTTTTCTATTGATTTTCTATATTATTAAAAAAAAAAACCAGTAAAACTTAACTAAAAATCATTTATCACAACTAAAAAAATCCCCAGCTATTTCACTTAACTAGCTATTCTTACTTCCCTTTCATAACAAATAACTATAGTTGCATATCCTATTATTGCCATAGCAATCTGATAGAAATTACAAGATAAGAGTACTGCGGCGACTGCCCTCTTTTACTTCACAGTGACTGTAAAGTACAAAAAGTAGTCATAAAAAAGCAGTATGGTAAAACTGTAATCAGAACAGAGCATCTATTCTATTTAGCCATGCGCTGATATTATCTAGTTTGATAATGAAACATTTGCAAGCAAATCATCAAGCTCAGAGAGCACGAAGAACCCCATAATCTATTCCCAAACTAGGAAACAATATGTACAAAGAGAACAGAAACAATCAAAAGGGAAAATTCACACTGTCTATTAAAAATATTTGCAACACTTCTTTCAAACTGCTTTTTACTCAATTCTTTATTTCACCTGATCATGATCATAGGTTCTCATAATCTACCTCCCTCCATTCTGGCTAGCATTTAATTCTCTGCTGTTGTTAGAACTGATTCTTTCATGCTTAACTTCAGGACCCTAACTGTGTATTTAGTCATAAAGAATTGTTGCATGTGCATAGGAATTATTGAAGAGTACTGGGAAGCAATATAAATATTTGATTTGAAAGAAAGGCAAGGAATACAAATCCCTTGGAGGGGGATTCCTGAAATATAATCCAAAGTAGGAACAGCATCTATCTGCTGATGGTCTCATGTTTGGTTTACTTTGGAAAGAAATATATTAAAACGAAGGAAACTGTGAGAAACCTAAAGGTCTACATCAAAAAACAGAAGCCAAGAATGAGAATTGATATGATTGAGTTTTATTAAAAGTAAACTACAAGTTAAATAAACAGAAAACAGAAAAAGGAATGGATCCTAGAAGAAATGTCATAAAGAACAAAATGTTCCTTTTATTTGGTACACAAAATTCTGATCTGTAAATACAAGTTTCTAGCACACAGAGGATTCAAACTGTATGAATCTCAAGTGCACAAGTCAATAACAAAAATACCAGTACTGTAACAGAGAGTTCTATGTCATAATTTCCCTAAACTGTAGTAACTTAAATGCGAATTAAGTATCTATGAAATTAGAACATCAGAAAATAAAGCTGCCATTATGTGATTGGTTTGCTTCCCCAATCTTCATCTTGCAATAAACACCAGCTAGCTGATTTTGAGACTCTGATAAAATAAAATAAAACAATTTTGGATTCCATTATCTTCTTATTCTTTTCTCTGTCTATGCCTTCCCACCATTTGGAGCAGAAGGAGTGGAGTTCTATCAGAACAGAGTTGTATGTCAATTATATCTGGATATTAATTGATGTGTATCATAGTGAGGTAAAATTAGATCATTGAATCAGATTGTGTAAAATAGGAATCAAATACAAACAAAGGGGGACAACGACTTATGGAGATTTTCAATCATTCAAATCAGGGTTGCCTCAAAGGTGATTTTTCTAAAAATAAAAAAAATTGGACTTTCTTGCTTTTTTCTTTGAAAACATTTTGAAGAACTGAAGAATCTTCTTGGATAAGAAGTGAAATGTTTTCAAAGAAAAAACCCAAGAAAGTCTAGTTGCCTTTTGAAAAAACTACACTGCACTTTGTGCAAATTGCAAATAGTCTCACCCTGGAAGAGTATCTCGAAATCACTGCTATAGGAATCTCATGAACCACAATGCTTAGACATTGGTTTATTCTTTACTACAGGCTGAAGAAAATCTAGATGGACTTTCTATGGCAGACTTTGATCATAAGAAGGTCACTGAGAGCCAATTATAACAAACTACAGGAAAATATAAAAGCTGTAGGAGGATTTGTATTTAGTATACTGTGTTTACCAGATGTGTTAAATATAATACAATTTTAATATTCTTTAATGACATTTATGGATCTCTTGATCTGTTATATAGATCACTGCAAGCAGATGCACCATATTTTCTTTGACTCAAGAAGCTCTGAGAAGTAGAATTTTAAATTATTGCTTAAGTGAGCTAACATTTCTTACTTCTCTTGGCAATACCTTACAATGACTTTTAAAATGAGGGGGGAAAGCACTAAATTATTTCACCTGAGACCGAAACATCAAAATAGTTAAATATCCTTAAAAATAAACATTTGTACAATGTTTCTAAATAGCCATCTGTGCTTTTTCATGCAGCTGGTATATAGAAGTTTCTTTTTGTAGAAACTTGGTTATCACTGTTACCAACTGTTTAAGGAAAGCCATCCGATATTGAAATTTTAACAATTCACTCAATTTAAATAAAATATCAGCTCTTTTAATGAAACTGTTACTTACCTATTTTGTACTTGAGTAGCTGCAAAGTTAACATAATTCTTCTTTTCAAGCAGTTTGGCTAAGAGATTTTCAATAGCACCTTTTTGATTCTGAAATGCCTCTTCCAAAAACTGATACCTTCCAAACCAGAAAACACAACATACATACTATGAAAAATCAGAGTATTGTTACTTTTTATTAATAAGATGGTAAACTATCACATACTGTAGAAGTATTAAAATAAACCCAGGTTCTTCTGAATTTAGACATTATCAACAAATTATTGTGTATGAACTAGATGCATCTCTATGTCATCAGAATCATACCCTAGCTCAGAGCTGTCAAACTTGCAGCCCACGGCCCGGATACGTCATGCATTGGCCGCGCCCATGCCCGGTTTAGCAACGGGGGGGGGGAGTCCCGATACGTCATGTGATGAAGGCGTGAGTTTGACATCCCTGCCCTAGCTTGTCTCGTGTCTCAAAATAATTATTGCCAAGAGATTAACTAAATAATGTGAGAACTTTATTGTATTATGGCATTTTGTCAAAACAGCTACTCATATATGAAATCCAGAGGCAGACCTATGAAAATAGTTGTTTTTGCAGACTGATGGTAATCTTGCCTGTTTCCAATACACATTTAATTGGGAAAGATAGATAAGGACTCTGAAGAAGACACACTGTCTCCTTTTATCACCAGAATACACACAATACAAATCTGTCTATTGTGCTCATCCAGATTACAATTGGTATATGGTAAACATCAGGACTATAGCCAATAGTCCATCAAAAACATTTTCCCTATTGCTACTTCAAATTTACTGTTCTTACTTAAATATTCTAGATAAACTAAATTAAAAACAAATAGTAAATTAGATTACATAATATGGTACATATCTATTATTTATACTATGCTAAACTCAGATTGCCAAAGTAATACATACATTAATACAATACTTTATGTATTTTAAAAACAGATGGGAACTAAAGTAATTTAATATCTTTAACCATGTTAAGTAATAAACGGGGAAAATAAAAAGATATAGCATGAATGTAAACCATTAAAATATTTTCATATATAAACATATAAGAACATATTGCTATTCATATCTTGCTCGTAACTACCTAACACAAATTAATATTCCTAATGAGAATTAAGAAAGGAGAAGAGAGAGGAATGCTTCCCGTATTTTTATACCTTCTGTTCATTTACATCAGAGACAAAAATGACATAAATTAAGTAAACTTGATAAAAGTGATAGACTTCCAAATCTGAAATTCTAACAGATCAGAATTTGCCTTGGTTTTGCACAAGATATGAACAGTTTCTATACAAAAGTTACTGTCCATTCAACAAAACTGAACTTGCTAGAACTACCATATTTTTCAGAGTATAAAGATGCACTCCTCCCCCCCTAAAAGAGGGTGAAAATTTGGTGCGTCTTATACACTGAATGTAGTCCCACCCACCTGCCAGCCCCCACCCTTTGACCTCTGCCTCCCAGCAATTTGCCTCCTTGCACCAAGCAGCAAACAGCCTGTTCCAGCCTGATTAGCACAAGCAGCTGATGGTCGGTTGGATTGGCCTCCTGACCATCAGCGGTTTCAGACTGCAGGGATTTTCATAGCCTATTGCCATCTCTGCGCGCCCTGTTTTTGGCCACTGTACACCTCATTTTTGGTCCATTCTAATCCCCACCGCTCAGAACGGGTGGAAAATGGGGCACACGGAGGCCAAAAACAAGGTGTGCAGAGGCTGAAAATGGGATGCGGACGTCAAAAATGGGGAGCGCAGAGGTGGCAATAGGCTATGGCAACCCCTGTAGCCTGAAACAGTTGATCATCGGGAGGCCGATCCAACCAACAATCAGTTGCTTGTACTAATCAGGCTGTGCTGAAACTGAAACTGAAATGGGCTGCTTGCCATTTACTGCAAGGAGGCAAATTGCTGGGAGGCAGAGGCAATTTTTTTTCTTATCTTCCACCCCAAAAGCTAGGTGTGTCTCATACTTTAGAGCATCTTATATTCTGAAAAATACGGTAATTGCTACTATCTCTCTCTTAAAAACTGTTTTAAAAACAATTAAAGTGTAACTTTATGCTATAATCTATGTACTGAATTCAAAGATAAGTTCAACTGTTGTTAAAATATCAGCAGTAATATTGCTGATTCCAATGGCATGTTAGCAAGTAATAATTCAGCGTTTATGAAATGTAACTTCTTCCAGCAATTTTCTTAATCAGTTCAAGGATCATACTGGAGCTGCATTTCTGTTTTGAATGAGGAAGGTGCCTCTGAGGATATGGAAGTGCTCACAAAGCATCTGTCAGCAACAATTAAAAAATATGTGTCTATTCCTAGCATAGTGCTATTAACCTCCAAAAGCTCAGAATGAATCCGGGAAAATATATATTTGGTTTAAAAAGTTACTACAGATGCATACCTATATGTACTCCAAAATACATTTTTCCCTCAGGATCCAATGTGCTCCACAGACCTAAATCATGTAATGAAATTTTTGTAGCTAAACTACCATTAAAATTTGTTGTTATCCTTCTTTTACTCAATTTATTAATGCTGATCTAAAAAAACAACAGTGCAAAAGAAAACT
The DNA here is from genome assembly GCA_032467955.1 of Pseudoxenodon macrops. Classification (NCBI taxonomy): domain Eukaryota; kingdom Metazoa; phylum Chordata; class Lepidosauria; order Squamata; family Pseudoxenodontidae; genus Pseudoxenodon; species Pseudoxenodon macrops. Next base: position 86,232 of record JANHFT010001350.1, read on the forward strand.
ACAAACATCTCTGAATTTTACTGGTGTAATTTCAGTGGTGCAAACTTAAACTATTTATGAAATCCTGATATGTTAAAAATACTTCTGGTTAATTAGGCAATATAGTTTACAAAAAAAATATTAGACAAGTGTACTTACAAGAACCAAAACACTGGTACTAACTTAGAAGAGACATTTCCTTCCTTTCTCCCACCCACCACCACCATACTGGAGGGAATGTTTCTTTCTAAAATGGCACCTGCTTCAGGTATCATCTAAAATCAAAGAACATTTTTACTAATGTACAAACATATATAAAGTTAACAATTAAAAGTTATGATTACATTGACAAAGATTTTTTTATTTTTAATTGTCACATGACCTAACTACCGGTATATCAGGATTAGAAACAAAAGGCTGAATTACTACAAGCCTATTTGGCACAAAAGCAAAAGGAAAGAAGACTTTAAATATAGTAATTATTTGAGGATTGTTTTTCAAAGTTACCTATATAAGAAAAAGTGTATTAGAAAGTCACAGACAACTATACCTATGTTCTTTGTGTTCCAGTAACTGACAATCTCTGCATGTCAGCCTGTCACAGGTTTCACAGAAAAGTTTCAACTGTTCTTGTTTGTGCACAGGACAAAAAACAGGACGTTGACCAGATGCTCCAACAGCTTCTGTATTGAAAGAGACAGACTGTCCAAATCACAAACCAAAATTCCAAGGAATCTAATATAATTGGTAATGGAGACAATGAAAGCAAGCTGAAGACTGTTGTTTTATCATTATTTCTGTTTATCCTGACTGAAATGCTTCACTGACCTCCAATTAATATTACACAAACCATCTTGTTAAGCTGTTTGCTTCTCTCAGGAAATATACTAGCACTAACTAATATATTTTCAGCAAATCAGTACCTATATTAAGGGGCAGATTAGTTGCAATAACCCATGGCTAGCTATTTAGCTAGCCAAATGGACAAAGGAAGTCTTCACATTTATTTATATACCTAAGAAAAAGATATGGTGATAAATAGGCCAGCATTATTCATTTACAAAACTAACCAACCTTGTCTCATCTTAGCGCTACAACTTTTTTCTCTTTTTGAGATAGTCCTCAATTTATGACAACTTTGGTCACTAAGCAATGCTTAGTTAAAGCATCATCACATGACCAGATCCAATTTTATGACCATTTTTACTGTGATTGTTAAGTGAATCATTGTGGTCACTAAGTGAAATACATGATTGTTGAACAAAGCCCAACTGACTCTGCTTGTCACAAGCCAGCTGTGAAGGTTGCAAATTATGATCACATTAATGCAAGGCACTGCAACCATCATAAATACAAAATGGCTACCAAGAGTCCGAATTTTGATCACATGATCACAAGGATGGATAGTAAGTGACTGTTTCCAAGGTCATTGTAACTTCAAACCAATATTAAAACAGTCATAATCAAGGAGTACCTGTAATTCTTTATCTCTAAGATCACCGCTTAATCTCAATTGCCATTTCTCAACTCCTGCAGAATGTAAATATAATGCCACCCTTTATGTTAAAAGCTCTTTTATACTAGTTGGTCACTCTGAAATCACTTTAAAAGTAAATCCTGCACGATTGAAGTCTGTACATATCTATTTTAAAGCATAATGTACCTTGCTAATTATACATCAATTGTAAGAAAACTACCTTTCATCACTATATCTTAAAGACACTGACAAAATCCAAACAACACTTTATAAGCTATTCTATCTGGGAGGATTGGAGAGAGAGAGAGAGAGAGAGAGAGAGAGAGCGCATTACATGTAGTTTGTGCTTCATAAGTCACTCTTGGATTTCAGTGCTGAAGTAGAAGCTAAACAGATTTTTTTCCCCACAAATTCTGTTGGGTCAGTAGATTTTGACACATAACAACTGCTAACTGATAACACACTTTTAATCTGTCTAATATATACCCTGAATCCATACAACTACTCTGTCTTCTGCTCCCTTTTCCCTCTACCTCATCCTAATTTAAACCCTCCATCAGTCAAGGGGCTCCATGCATCTGATAAAGGGAGCTGCAGCTCACAAAAGCTTTTACTCTTTAATAACAGTTTTGAGTTAGAAAAGATGACTGCACTTACAAGCAAGCGTCCCATCATCACGTGATTGCCATTTGCAATATTTCCCATGAGCTTCTTCAGAAAGTCAAAGTGCTGCCATCTGCTGAGAGGTCCGTACCAAACTCCCAGCAGGATTTTCAGCCCCAGAGCAGAGAGACCACACTGGGGCTGAAAAAGGCTGAAAGTGATTAGTGCAGAAATTCTCTTTGGGGTTGGAAACCCTGCTTGTATTTCAGTGTGCTTGTTTTTCAGCCCAGAGCAGGAGGAGTTTCAGCACTTTTGAGAATGAACACTTATGTTGGCCTTAAATGTTAATCTGTTTTTAACTGTTTTAGCATTACTGGTTTTACCTTTATTTGTCAGACTATTTCTGACATAGAATTTTGAAATATTTTGTAGATGTTGCAAAATGGGTTATTTAAATATAAGAGATAGATATTATTTAAAACTTATAATATCTCTCAAGCACAACATTGAAAAATCAGCATGAAATATTGATATAAATGAAATTACAGTATAAAAATAGTAATGGCAATTTGCACCGTACTCTCTAAACATTCGAGATGAATAAAACCATCCACAATATAAACATTCAATAGTATTTTTTAGTTGATTACATTCAAGTTCCTCAACCTTTTTACGAAAATGACATGATGGATTTTCATTATTTTAGGCAAATGACATATCTCATGCATCATAACTACTCAAGCAATATTTTCACCTGAAGAGACATCTTCTTTTTTTCTGATCATATGGTCCTTTGTAAATTTTACACGTTGATGAGCTTCTATACAGGTTTTGCAAAGCCATTCTCCACACTCCACACAGAACCCAACAGCACTAGAATTGTCATCACAACTGGTGCATACCTAGAATCAAGAAAAATGTCATTCAAATGTGTACATATTCTGGAAATTACCAAATGCACAACGGACTATCCTACACAGAATGTAAAAATGTTGCAAAGAGGAAAAGTTGGAAGTGACATACCTGTTCATTTTTCTCATCAGAGCTGCTTGGTAATTCAGATGTATCTTTGACAAAGTAGTTATCTACCAAATCTATTTGTCTGCATTCTTGGCGACAAATTGGGCATCTGATCACACCAACTGCAACCAAAAGAGAATATTTCTTATATTTTTCTAGATTTTTTTTATTAAACTGAAGACTGATCATATTTTTCAATTAATTTTTCTAAATCTATTAGCAAAGTGTGCTCAATGATAACAATGTCAGAATTCTTCCTGATTCAATAATCTTCTATGTTAATAAATGCCAAACAAAAAATATTTCAAATTCCCTCACAAAAACGTCTTTTAAAATACATACGTAACAAGACAACGAAGTTTTTGGAGTTCATCAAGTATTCTCCAATTAGCTCATAATCATTTTCATAAGGTAACCCATATTATAAGACATGGATAGGTAATCTGCATCTTCTGAATTTTATGGGATTTTGGTTCTCAACATTTCTAGACACTGACCATGCTGACTTGTATCTGCAGCATCACCCAGATAGCCACAAGTAACTCATCCTTATTGTACAAAAAGAATCACCATCTGGCAGAGATGGGGGGCATAAAAGTTTAATAAATAAAAAAAATTAAATAATTACATTTCCCCCCCAAAATAACTTTTCAAGCAATACTGCTTAGGTCACTTGTATATTATATATAAAGAAATGTGTTTATTCACTGTGGCTTTTATATCACTCTATTCTATGAAACTGAGAACCTTACCTCCTGTAATAAAATTAAAAACAGAAGATTCAGAAAAGGATTTTTTTAAAGCAAATAAACGAAGTACAATCACAATAAACTCCATTTCAAAACACTAAACAAATATCAAGCACATACTTTAGCATATACTTTCCCCTTTGACGCACTTATGCATTCAAATACCTTACAAGAGCTCAGAATTTCCAGAAAGTTATTAGAAAAGTAACTAATTTAACTTTGAGGGGGGGGAGAGAGAGAGATCCCTACAGATAACACTGTCTAAAAGAAGTGACCTGAGAAGCTACTCTTTCAAATCCTATTGGCTCAGTGGAAACTACTAGAACAGACATCCAGATTCTAGGGCATTAAAAATGTATAGGTAACAATCAACTCTTTCAATTGCACTCAGAAAATAAGTGCAGCTTCTGAAGTGTTACATGGAATCCAACATTACTTGGACGAATATATTATTTTTGTGATCTCTGCAAGGGCAGTCCCATGTGACACTATATTAGTCTCAATGAGTGGTGATTTTTAAGTATGTTACTGCTAAATAGGGCCTCTGGCAGAGGTGGGTTCCTACAGGTTCTATCCGGTTCTATAGAGTAGGTAGTAACTCCGTGGTGATGTCACAGAGCCGGTTCTGTCAGTGGCTCTGTGGGCGCCGCCATCTTGGATTTTGCTTCTGCACAGAAGCTAGTTTTTGAGTGCCGCGTGTGTGCTCACGAGGTGCAACCCTGAGCGAACGGGCAGTAAGAAGATTCAGAACCCACCTCTGGCCCCCGAGCCTGGAGTTTGACACCCATGCTAACTGAGATCGAACAATCTCCATTAGGATATCTGAAGAACCAAAGAAGCTTCTTTGGATGAGAAGCAAAGCGTTTTCAAGAAGAAGGAAGCCCAGTTGGCTTTTGAAAAACACCTCTGAGACTCCCTTAGGATAAGAAAACTTCTCTATCTCTTTATCCTATTGCTAGATAATCACCTGGATCATAACTGAAGGAAGCAGCCTTTTCATCTGGGGAAACAGGCCCTCTTTCCACCAAGAATGCAGAATTTATTCTTGTAATGGGCAGATAACCCCCGTGTAGTTTCCCCTCCCCATGTCAATGACAAAGATGCACAAAGCATCTGAAGACAATGCTAGCAAAAGAGTTGGGCGACTGGCAGAAGGGAAACAAACATCTGGCGCACAACAGCAGAACAGACATTCCAGCTGCTTGTTTCCTGTTGTAAAACAGGCTCTAACATCTGACCCAGTATGTAAAGCAGTCAGTTGCCATCTGTAGGGATTTCAGGAGCAAACGTTAGACAATGCAGGGCACACAACTTCTCCAAAAGAATTTGAACCATGAAGGGTTTGTTTGTAGTACTTAAGCCCAGGAAGAAGCAAAAAGAAGAAGAAGACCGCAACTGAGATGTATTCAGTTAAATCTGACGTACGGGGGCATCATTTTAACTTTATTTAAAAGCGGTTTTAGAATAAGTAAGTCTCGAAGGCAAGATTATTCTTTTTTTTAAAAACCACACACCTTCACATCATTTAATTATTTCTTTTTTTATTCTTCTATGATCTTCTTGAAGATCGTGGCGTTTTGATAATTGTGGGTATTGCTTTTTAAAAATATGCCAGTTTACTTTGCAAGATGATAGATAGATAGATAGATAGATAGATAGATAGATAGATAGATAGATAGATAGATAGATAGATAGATAGATA
>JANHFT010001350.1:109709-120814 GCA_032467955.1 Pseudoxenodon macrops
AAGACAAATTCCTTGTGTGTCCAATCACATTTGGCTAATAAAGAATTCTATTCTATTCTATTCTATTCTATTCTATTCTATTCTATTAGCATGGTTGAGAAAAATTACACAACATAATTTAAATGGATGGAAAAACAGATTGCTGCATTTTCAGACAGGCAACTGAGCTGGATATTTTTACCTCCTCTCCCCTGCTCATTAGTTCCTAAGGTATTCTTTTTGAATACTCATATCTATATATTAGTTGCTTACCTAATTTACATTTTCTTGTTAGAATGCATGTTAGTTCTACTTCCTTAATTGAGAGATGCCTCATATGGAATAGGTAAATATTGGGTCTCTCCAAAATGCTGCCAGTGCCTTTGTCTTTTCAGTTTGAATACATTCCCATTGGAATAATGGAAAAATAATGTCTTCTCCCAAAACATCTTGACAATAGTGTTGATTGCTTACTTGTTTAAGAATACATGGAGCCTTTATGGAAAATACATTTTACTAAATTGCAAGTAGTAAGCTAGTTGACAACAATTCCTTTTTTCTCCCCCAAATCCTTTTAATTATAAATTTACTCCTCACTGCAGAACTAAACCTGCAAAATGATGCAGGTAGGCAGATAAATTTAATATGCACTTAATCATCTTCAAAGTTTTATTTTAATATAGCTCACATATTTCAATAAATAAACATTTTTTAATATTCCCTAGCTAAGTATGTAAATAGCTTTCTATTCACAGTCTTTTCTCAAAAGATCCATCAAATTCTTCAGAGGAGTAAAGTTGTTGCTAATTACTTCTGATCAAGGGCACAACAATATTAATATATCAATCTGTTGAAAGTCCTCTGGGTAACCTTAATTACTCTCTCTCAGCCCTACTCATCTCACAGGGTTGTTGTTGTTGTGGGGAAAATAGAAGGATAAGGGGGATTAGATGTGTTCACTGCCTTGAATTATTTGTAAAAATAATAAAGGTGGAATATAAATAAATAATGAGCTGTGGTGACGCAGTGGTTAGAATGCAGTATTGCAGGCTAATTCTGCCGTCTGCCAACTGCCAGCAGTTCGGCAGTTCAAGTCTCACCGGCTCAAAGTCGACTCAGATTGTTGTGGGCACTATGCTGTCTCTGTAAACCACTTAGAGAGGACTGGAAAGCACTGTGAAGTGGTATATAAGTTTAAGTACCGTATTTTTTGGATTATAAGACGCACCTTTTTCCCACCTAACAGAGGGTGGAAATGTTGGTGCATCTTATACACTGAATACAGCAATTTTGGCCTCCTGAAGCCCTGCCCCTGCATCCCATTTTTGCAAACAATGGGCCCGTTTTTCGCAAAAACAGGGTCCTTTTTGCCTTCCCCCAGCCCACAGAAACACTCTGCAGGCGTCCCAAGTCCTCTGCATGCCCCGTTGTTTGCAAAAATGGGTGAAAAACAGGCCCGTATTTGCAAAAAATGGGGTGCGCAGAGGGTTTGGGAGGCCTGCAGACTGAGGGCTGTGGGAAGGCAAAAACGCCTGTTTTTATGAAAAACTGGTCATTTTTAGCAAAAAGCAGGGTGCACAGAGGGTTTGGGAGGCCTGCAGAGTACTCCTGGAGCCAGGGAGGACAAAAACTTTTTTTTCTTACTTACCTCTTTGAAATTTGGGTGCGGCTAAAACACTGGTGCGTCTTATAGTCCGAAAAATACGGTACTATAGCTACTCCTTTTAATTTTTTTTATGGCAATGCTACAATTGTAGCCAAAGTGCCTGTTCCCATGCAAAAATCTGCTGTTTCTATTATGGATCAATTTTTTAAGCATTCTGATTAGGTATTTAGGTGTTAAATTATAAGTCTGTATTGTAGCCCTGTACACATTTATTCAAATATGTTCAGCAATATGCAGTGGAGCTAACTTGTTATGAAAAATGTTCTCAGATCTTAGTTGAACAAACTGGTAGACCAAGAGGAAGCGCTGATAATGTTACCTAGTTTGGTAAACAATCAAGTTCAGAGAGAACCAAGGAGCCCAAAAATTTGTGAGGATAGTAATTGTGAGGATTGATCACAAGGTTTTATTTATTTTAATTTATGACTCTGGGTGGCTTACAAACATTAAAAGCCAGTAAACATGAAAAGGTAAATAAAAATAATGGTAAGTTACTGTCATCAGCGTCATACCCACCTTCTATCATTTTTGTCTTTCACCCTCAGGTTGGCAGATTATTTTACATCCTACATCTCTTTCTGGATAAATGTCTACAGAAGTACATAGTCTTTTTATTCTTTCCCGTTTCCCATTTATTTATTTCTTACAGCAAAGCAAGAAGACAATTAAACTATGACTATCAAGGGGGAAGTTAATGAAAAAAAACCAACTAAAATTAAAAGTTAGCAGCCTTTAAAATTAACGTGAGCTAAATTGAATATTAAATATTACCACTTGCAACTGGCGAAAGAGGAAGGCAATCACCTTAACTTAATTTATGTTTTGAAGAAATGCATGAAACAGTGAAGAAATTACCTATTACAATTCTTTTTCCATATTCATCAGACAGTTTTTAAAGTGACAATTGACTGGTAAAGTATTAACAAAAGTCAATACATCATTGCTGCTCCAAAAGAGTCAGATATAACCATCATAGCCAGATATTCATAGCCAAGTGACAAATAAAAGCTGTTTTTACCACACACACAAAAATAAGGGGATTGGGGTTGGAAACTCCCTATTGCTCAAATGGCAACAAAGGGGCATGATATATATTATATAATATGAATTCAGAATAATTAAAGTGCTTGAAAATCAGTGAATTGCAGGGCTATGCAGAATGGCAGTGGGTTATATAGGGCAGCTTGGAGTGGGAGCTTTGTTGATTGGGCTGTGTAGAGAAGATGCATGATATTTGTAAAAAATGTATATATATATATATATATATTTGTGTCCAGGAGGACAGGAAGATTAACTCAGCTGTGCACTTCTATCATAGGCAAAGAAAATGATTTAAGATACATTTCTTAAAACTGCATTTGTTTCAACAAAATGGCGTGACATGAGTGATGTAATGTGAAAAGATTATTGTTATTTCAGGAGACTTAGTGCTGCTTTCAACATGTCCAGAATTTTGAAGTTATTTTTAGCACAAATTCCTACTAGCATAAATTTATGCTAGGCTTATTAACATGCAAATTAAGAATAGCTCATTTACTGCTACGTCTTTGGGGGCCTATACATTTAGCAGCAGAAATGGCTTCTGTTTGTCCTGGGATTAGTCTTTTCTCTTACTTGCTGGCTTTTTTCCCTGTACCAATGGGATGCCTTGTTGATTCCTGCAAGTGCACAAAAGAGGCCGACATGAACTAAAAATATCCTTTTTAAATGGAAATGTAATATACTAAAACATGCATTGCAAAACAGGGTGCTTGATACCAACGTGAAGAAAACAAACAACCTAGAAAAATTGTTATATCATTTTGTAATTCAATATACTATATCTTTAATGCATGGTATATTAGAAATATATTAGGTATGTTTGCCACTTTTGAGTTATTTATAAAAGCAATAATAAAGATGGAATATAAATAAATAAATAAAGTAATCTACACTATTTAAAGTAAAGGACTTTTAAATGACCTTATTTCACAGGAAGGCAAACTACCGGGTAGCCCTCGAGTTACAACAGTTCATTTAGTGACTGTTCAAAGGTACAACGGCACTGAAAAAAGTGACTTACGACTGTTTTTCAGAGTTACAGCATCCCCATGGTCATGTGATCAAAATTCAGATGCTTGGCAGCTAGTTCATATTTATAACTGTTGCTGTGTCCCAGGGTCATGTGACCCCCTTTTGTGACCTTCTGACAAGCAAAGTCAATGGGGAAGCCAGATTCACTTAACAACTGGGTTACTGACTTATCAACTGCAGTGATTCACTTAACAACTGAGGCAGGAAAGGTTGTAAAAGGGGACAAAAGTCACTTAACAACAGAAATTTTGGGCTCAGTTGTGGTCACAAGTCAAGGACTACCTACACAAGTCCATTTTGATAAAAACATGTTACCCTGTGTGGAATTCTAAAGTGGCTTTGTAAAAAAAAAAAAAAGCTCTTGACAAAACTTGGGTTTCCAATTTGCTAATCTGGTTATACTGTAAACAGTTTTAAAATATTGATTTTTTTTAAAGGTGAAAAGTGAGCTATTTCATTAACTAATTAACTATTTTCCAAGATTGAACTCTAGTGATCTTTTCTCTGAATGCACTTTTCACACCTTATTTTACAAATGCTTTACCGTGTTTATCCTTTGATTTGCTCAGGAGAATGGATGTCAACTTTTATTGTGTGGGAAATATCTCTTTTCTCTGGGCAGTCACCTCTACTGGCACTTGGCAAAAACCTCTGTTTACTAGGCCCAAGTGTATGCATTCAATAACAATGTTCATACTGCCCCTATTAGCATTGACTTTTCTAATCTTGTATCTGCTTAGTGTATTGGATTTCAGGTCTCATAATCCATTATGGACATTTTTTTAAAGTTAACATCTGGAGGGCTTCTGATAGGGAAGACTGTCCATATGGATGTCCATCTGCACTAATGTTTTAGAAAGGGCAAAGAACATAAAGCATATATAAGAATCTGAGTACGTTCTACATATACCGTAAATACTTGTAACTGATCCAAGGAAGTCTTTTAAAACAAAAAGATACTGTAGACATTGCTCCAGAGTTTTCCCCACCTTGTATATTGTGACCACTTCTGGTAGTCATATTTTGAAAAGGACTTGGACAAACTGGGACAAGCCCAAAGATTAACAGGGAACTGTTGTAGGGAAAAAATAAATATAGTAAAACATTTCAACAGTGGAATCAATTATTAAGAGAGGTTCTATGCCTTAGTGTACTGCCAGTTTATAAGGAACTCCATTCCATTGATTCATATAATACCCCTTTTAATAAACCGGAACAATCTGGAACTGAACACACAGTAGAGACCTTCAAATTTCTAGGTTCTATCATATCTCAAGACCTAAAAAGGACACCTAACATAAAAAATGTCATAAAAAAAGCACAACAAAGAATGTTCTTTCTGCGCCAACTCAGAAAGCTCAAACTGCCCAAGGAGCTGCTGATCCAGTTCTACAGAGGAATTATTGAGTCTGTCATCTGCACCTCCATAACTGTCTGGTTTGGTTCTGCAACCCAACAAGACAGATTCAGACTTCAGAGAATAATCAGAACTGCAGAAAAAATAATTACTGCTAACTTGCCTTCCATTGAAGACTACAGTCTGCCTGACCCCAGGAACTGGCAAATGGCAGGCAAAATCCAAGATGGCAAGAGAGGAAGAAAAGAAATGGAAGGAAAGGAAGCGGTGAAGAAAAGAGAGGAGATGGAGAGGAGGGAAGTAGAGCTGAGAGGAGGAAGAGAGAAGGAAGAGAGGAAAGTAGAATTTATATGTATTATAAAAAAAAAATTAATTGCAAAAAAACCCAAAACCAAGATGGCGGCGCCCACGAAGACATGGAAGGAACCGGCTCCGTGACGTCATCACAGAGTTACTACCTACTCTATAGAACCAGTAGAAACCCACCTCTGCTGTGAAAGTATATACGTCTAAGTGCTATTGCTATGTTAAGTATCTAGAGACATGATCCTATTATTTCCCTCGTAATATTGCCTGAAAATACCAGTAGGTTCACAGTGAAACAGTATATATGTGGACAGATTGCTAAATGAGGTACTTCACATATGATACACCTTTGTTGAAGGAAATGCACGGGTTGTCAATTAGTTACCAAACCAGATTCAAAGTTTTGGTTTCAACATAAAAGTCTGCAAACAGTCTGAGAACTGGATATTATCAGATCATTTTTGCGATTATAGATCTGGTCCATCACTGATATCATCAGGGCAGGTTCTGCTGCATATACTATGCTGAGGATTGCTGAGAATGCCACCTGGCAAATGTTCATAGATAAGTCTTTTTGGTGGCACACACACACCCTAGAATGCTCTGTCCCTGAAATCTGGTGCCTGTTGTAAACTTCTCTTTGGTCAGGCCTTCATAAAATGACTATTAGAAGAATGTGTCATCCTTTAAATGAGTATATTTTATTGAATATTACTTTTATGTTTCAGCATAGGAAGCAATATGAAAGTATATAAATACATTTCTAAATAATAAGCTGTTGCTATATGACCTCTTTAAATACTAAAAATCATACACATATACTGTTTTCTGGAAACATGTGCCATAAAGTTAAGCATGCAGATGTCAGCTATTCCATTAATTTAATCTATTCATATAATATCTTAGAACCGAACAGAAGATTTACAAACAGCTTTCAAGATTAAAACATCAATCCAATTGAAAACAAGAAGCAGCATAATGAAACAACAAACTTCCTTAGCTATTTATAGCATCCACTATCATGAAAAGCGCAAGCAAAACATGATGATCTAGTCAACATGTTTTCTCCCTGTTTCCAGAAATTTTCAAAATCAATTGTAGAACACAGTGGAATTAATGTGGGTGTTAGGAAGAAAACACTAATTGGAGAGAGGCTTCTTAAAATGGTGATATTTTGCAGTTGTACATCTGCCTAAGAAAATATGTAGATTCTAAATATGAAAATTAGTTGGGAGATGACAAACTGGAGAAATTTATATCTGTCATCAGATGCTGGCGATCATGTTGGCAATCCTATTTTTGCCAACAGACCAGTGGTGGGTTCTGCCGGTTCAGACTGGTTTGCTCAAACCGGTAGCGGGAATTTGCCCCCGCTCACCAACCGGCATCAATGGCTGGCCACACCCCCAAACCTGTCCTCCGGCTCAAAATCAGCGCTCTGACCTCAAATCTGCCTAAAAACAACCCTCTGCCCATGCCCCCCACCCCCACCTAGTCATGGTGAAAATTTCTGTTTTGCCTCAAATGGAATTACTTTGATCCTCACCTCGAAGTCCAGAATGAAACTGAAAGGCCTCAGCCAAGCATGGCACCTCAATGCAACAAACAGTGTTGCATATTGCTTTCAAGCCCATCTGAACAAAATAAACACAAATAATAGTTATCTGTGGCTTTGTAAGATTGGAAAGGTTCCTTTACAACCCTATTTGGGGCTTTTGTGAGAAGAGTGATAGAATGAAAGTCTTGTATGTCAGAGAAAAAATTCCATAGCATTAAAATGGTAGCAATATAGCAGGCTGAACCTATGACTGAGCATCCCTGCTCGACAATGAATGGTGTAGGGAAAATAATTATTAGGTAAATTAATTTTCTAATCTCATTCTCCAAAATAGATCTTGTATCTGATCTTAGACAACCTTATTATATATATTGGAATATGCCTAAGATACTAGAACTGAAATCATGATAAATACCCATGTATAGTATCAATGCAACTATCCTCCAGATTTATCCTTGTTGAAAATTTCAGTTGTTAGATTTTAGTGGAAATACCTCAAGCATATTTATTTTAAATTTTAAAAAACTAATAATGCATGAACAGCTTTTATTTCACTTGTTATATATCAGTGACTGTGGCATTTGGCTTTGTGGACTCTTCACCCTTCATAACTTTAAAGAGAGAGTGCTTGTCAGGGGATCTGGAAGGTTGCACTGTGAAGAACAAAATAAATCTCATGGCAAAGCAGTACTATAATTACCCAATTCGAAGCATAGCAGTGGTGTCTTATTTTTCCTATTGTACTTGAAGCAATTTATTAATTAGATGTTGTAGATCAAATAGTGTAACATTTTAAGGCTGATCTGTTGCATTCTTGCAAAATGGCTGTGTGGTGTTTCTGCTCTTGAATTGTCAACAGCCAACCAATCAAAGTCCGAAACCAAATCATGACTCAGAACTATCCGAACAAACAACACGGATGCTAATTTGCATCACGTAAAAAGGCATTTAAAGGCCAGTGGTCTGACAGATGAGCACAATTCAAAACACACAGACGATGTCTCCTCAAATGGTGATGAAACATTTGCAACCAAATCGGAACTCAAACCAAAAGCCCAATTTCTGTTCTTGTCAGTTCACAAATCATGACCAATTGCAAAGCACACCTTATGAGAAGCCCACTTGCCACTCTTTCCATCTGTTCCACAGAATGCTTCCATTACCACCAGTTTATAGATAGTTTTTTTCTGGACAGGTATGTGCACTTCCTAAATATACTGCATTTATTCACCGTTCATATTTTTTAACAAAGCTTAAGACATATTTGGCATCCAGAAAAATAATTGGAAATAAACCAATAAACCAACCACCTCAGTATGCAGTATGGTAGCATTTCTTTCCTTACTTAATCCTGATTTTCCAATTTTGTGCTAAATGGCACGTGCACAAACATCTGCAACTTATGCCCCTGCTTGCAGAAGCGTGGCTGAGTTTGGATTGTGGAAGCATTAGTCTTAAGAAAGTGAAATCCAGATCTCCTGCTGACGCAGGCAGTGCTGGTGGAGAATTAAAATTCTTCAAGCTCTTAAGAAAGCCCTGGAAAAGGAACTGTGAAAAGATGGCTTGTCACTGGTTAGGTGATTAAGCTACTAATGTAGCTAAGTGGATTTTAATAGATGAAAAAATACAACATCAGCAAGATCCTAGAAGCAAGGACAAAAATGAACTAGAATGAACATTCCCAGCCACTTTTTTTTTAATTCCCCCACTTTGCTCTCTCCATCTCTCAAGATTTTTCTACTTTATTAATTGATCACTATAATTGGGAATATTTTTCATCAATCAATACCCTTTGTTTATTCCACTTATCCTTTCTTCTTGCCTAAATTCTGATTGCTTCTTAATTATAGTTAGAAATGCTTCTATATAAGAGCTCTAAAGAAATAATCCCTTCTATAGTACCCTGTGCTCCACCTCTTAGAAGAATGAAGGGGATAAAGAAAATTCATAAAGATAAAGAAAGCTGCCATAAGAGATATAAGTGCTTAAGAGTTCATTCCACTTCCAGTTTGAAAACAATATTACTACTCATATTTAGTAAACAAACAAGTACTGTACTGCTGCAGAAGCTGCAAATGAATCCCAACTGACCATAACTCTAAAATAAACTACAAAGTTTGTAATCAGACAAAGAAAGACTGGGGACAGTATATTATGACAGTATATTATGACCCTAAAGCAAGAAATTGCCACACATATGTAGTCATGTTGGATTCTTTTTCCTACAGATAACTACAATGTTATATGAGTGAAATCCTGATTTGCCCCAAGATTCGCCTGCATTCATTAAGCACAATACAACTGAACACAATCTTCTGAAAATTTCACCTTCTGACACCATTACTATATTTCTCAGTCCTAAAATTACCTGGAAGCATGTTACCATTATCAATAATTCACCATTAATGTTACTATGCTAGGAAAGTCTCATTTTTTAAGTACTGTGGGGAATATTTACTAAATCTAAATTTGTTATATCAATTTGCATCATTTCCATACCTATATAAATAACACGAAGTTATTTACAGCAAAATGTTAATTTAAAAGACCACTTGTTATCTGATAAGTCTATTTTAATGTATATCAGTTATGTAAATATATAACTGATATGAATAATATCATTTGCAGTGAAACTCAAACTTTGATTTTCATTAGTCTATTAAATAGAGTCCAAACACAAAATGCGTTCATTGCACCTGAAGTCTGCAAAACCATGCTTTATTAAACCAATAGTTTTATTTATATTTCAAATATGAAACTTCAAATATGAAAATTAAATAACCAATGTTCCACATCTCCTAAGTAACTGTACATAAAAAAATCCCATTATACCATTTGCACTAATCCAATATATTGTCTTGACACTTAGAACAAAGGTATTTGCTACCACCATGCATATTTGTATTTAATACAGACATAATCTGTTTTTTGTCTAAGAACAAATATAAAATATAAGTAAATTTTTCCATTTTTTAGATTTTGCTAATCACTTTGTGACATTTGAAAGTATTTTGACATTCACTAGCAACATAAATTTTGCCGCAGGATTTTTCAACTAGAATACTTTGTTCTTGCTAGACAATTTACATTGGTATTTTTTATTTTTGTATTCCTTTAAAAAAAGATAGAATCCTTCATAAAAATACATCCCTCCATGCTAAAAATCTGAAAAATTAATAAATCTTCTGAAGAGGTTTGGATTTTGCAATCAGTGTATTATAAGCTAAAGTTCATGAATCTATTAACCCAGGTGATGGCTTCTATATCATTATATATACATAGAGAAATCATCTTCACTTATGCACAAGCTTCAGGCAATGTTGTATTAGTAACAATACACTAAAGCAAGCCTCAGAAGTCTTGCTGGATGTTTTCCTTATTTGCCTCTCCATGTTGCTGCTTAATTTGAGAAATTTCATTTTCCAACTGCACAATAGTTCGTTCAATCTCATAATTTTTACTGACAAGGGACACCCATCTAGAAAAAAAGAAAGAAAAAACATTGTAAATGAATGTGCTAGTTTTATTGATGAAAGAAAGAATATTCATCTTGGACTGTGCAAAACCATAATGTCAATAAAATAGAAAGATAGCGAAGGAGTGCCAAAATAGCATATTAGTTAATAGTCCGTGCTTAACACAAAGAACTTCACCTGAGATGACAGAAATAACATGGCTGTTGATGGGAGGAAAATATAGATAAGGGACAATGTGAAAAGGCAACAGTGCACAGAATTGCTAATACATAGAAACAGGGATTTACAATCTGGCTCTTATAATAACTCATGTTTCCTTAGGTATGTTGACTAATTGTTGACAAGTCACAATTGTCAAAATTTATAAACTATGCTAAGCCATAAGTCATGTTTAACAAATTATAATGTTTGGATAACCAACAGAACCAAAGAAACTACACTATGTCATGGCATGCCACACATCAGGTAACTTGGAAAAGTTATTTTGTAACATTTAAGCTCCAGTAATCTTCTCCATTGGCTGTGAAAGTTGGGACTATTCTGAGCGCCAAAGAACTGAGGCCTTTGAACTATGGTGCTGGAGAAAACTCCTATGAGTCCCTTGGACTGAGAAACGATCAAACCGGTCAGTCCTAGAGGAGATCAACCCTGACTGCTCTTTAGAAGGCCAGATCCTGAAGATGAAACTCA
>JANHFT010001350.1:120914-132754 GCA_032467955.1 Pseudoxenodon macrops
CAGCTTCTCCATTGCCCACCATCGCCCTTACCTTCTCAGGCCAGGCGAGAAGTGACTGGGAGGGGAGGGCGAGGGGCGGAGTCAGCCAGTGGTGGGATCACCCAACAGGGAGCCACAGCAGAGGGCCCAAAGAGCCGCATGCGGCTCCGGAGCAGCAGGTTGCTGACACCTGCCCTAGTTAAACATAATTTAAATACCTAAAGATTTCAGGGCTTATACCAGCAGAAGTAATGATCCACTGTCTGCTTTTTCCTCAAAGGTTAATATTTGTACAATACATGTCCATCTTTTTTCATATATTAATGATTTGTAACTTCCACAGCAATTATCTTAATTATTTTAAGATGAAAAGAATTATTGACTACTGCCTAATTCTTGCTTGTCATATTGAGGCAAGAAGTAAAATGTTAGCTTTTAATAATTCAAAACATATCCCCAAATTTTAGTTCTACGCTTTTTGCCCTAGCATAGATGCAGACATTGTACCTACATATAGCTAGCCTTACCTTTTCATGCTCAGTAATTCAATGGGTTGTCGAGCTGCTAGGCGTTCAAACTCATTTCTCATTATTTCAGTCTATGAATCAAATTAAAGATAAATTAGTTATATCCAAAAAAGCAGGCAGCAAAAGATTATAATCAACACATTATGCAACAGACATACATGTATAGCAGTCTTACCTCATTCCATTATCTTTTAGAGGTTTTGGATTATAAGATTTACCACTTCTTGGGCAGTACATTGATCATCATATTCAGAAATATAGATTTGTGGAATTATTTTTCCTTAATTAGAATTGGAGGATGTCATTTATACACTTATCTCTGCAACCAAAGTTTTACATTTGATGCAGAGTGAATTATCCATGTATAGCTAACCAGATGAATACAAGCCAAACAGAAATACTAACTATGGAGAAATATCCTAAAATTAAGAACCCTTTATTTCTTTCCTGTGAAAGAAATGCTAATTTTCCAACATGCACTTCACAAATTATTGGCCCGAAGTCTATTATTTGAACTGGAAAATATAATTCTTAGCAAGAGACAAAACCTCTGATGAATGAATGCAGATTATAATCCTCTGCAATATGCCAGAGTGTAAATTTTATGGGACAAAGTATAATTTACACCATTACTATCAGTTTTTGTTAGCCAAAAGTCCATTTCAGATATATGAAACATACCGTACTTTTGGTTATTCTAGTCTATGAAAGTGATACTGCAATTGAGAATAAATGTGGCAGTTCCAAAGTCTTTTTTTCCAATTTTCTGAAATGTCTAAATTGATTCAGAATCCCTCCACATATTCTAGAGTTTAACATTGCAAATGGATCTGTTATGGGGATTTTTTTTTTGTAAGATGTTTAGAAATTAAAGCATGCAATTTCTGCAGGACAATCTTGATGATGCATCCCATCTGGTCCATTCTATTGCTAAAGGAATTTTTCTTTTTAAAGCACTACAGATGTTGCAGAACACACCCATGCAAATAAAGGAGAAAACTTTGAAAACTGCCCTTTGTATTTGGCAAAGGAAGAAAGGTAATATTACATTTCTTCTACTCGCAACCATTTCTGCAGAGTATATTATGTTTGGGGGAAGTACTACTACTACTGTCCCTTTCCTACCCACTCACCATGCCTACAAAATCTGTTTTTATCAGACATTCTAGGTAGGTAGGTAGGAAGGATGGATTGTGGGCAAAGTCAAAACTACTCCTATTTCTAAATACCAAACCTGCATCAGGGAAAGTGTCAATAAGCAAGAGTCAGTCAAGCAGATTTCACCTTCCACCAGTCTCTTCTGTGCGCTCCTGTTTCCGGAATAGCTAAAATTTAAGACTCTTAAATGGTTTCAAGAAGAGGCCTTTCCTCAATTTAGTGTCCCCGTCATGGGCTGGACTCCCACTCCCATAATTCACGCCTAACTCCCTTGGATCGAACTAGGGAGCCGTCGTTACACTTCCTGGACGGCGGGAGCAGCGCGGTGACAGAAAGGGCGGCGAGGTCGCTCCGGCTTCGATCGGGGCCCGACCCTACGCGAAACACGGCTGGCGCTCACCTCGAAAGTGCTGTAGTCCGGCGTAGCCAGGTAGCTCAGATAGTTCTTGGTGGGTCTGTAGCGCCGCGTCTCCTCCTCCACCAGCGCCGCGGCCTGAGGGAAAAGCGGACAGCGACTCGCTTAGCGCCTCCGACAGGCGCAGCGGATCCCAGCCCGCCTCTCGCCTTTCCCGACTCGCCCACTCTTACCGCTTCTCGGACGCCCGGCGCTTCATAGCCTTGGTCGAAGTAAGGCAGCGCATCTACAGCGACTTCGCCCGCCACTAAGCCCGGGCCGGCCATACCGGACAGCGCACGAGCCCTTTCCGCTTCTCAGTTGCCCCGCGACAAAGCTCCACCTAGGCCTCTCCTCCTCTTACAGCGCCTGCGCGGATGTACACTTCAGCCTAGGCTCTTCCGCCTAAATTTTACCCTCAACATGGCTGGCTGAAGAATTCTGGGAGTTGAAGTTTTAAAGTTGCCGAGGTTGGAGACGCTGGAAATCCTCCGGCCAATCGGTACCTTCGCATCGCTATGGATAGCACGGAGCTGCTTGATCGCACCGCCCCTAGCGCATGCTGTTCAGATGATTGGACTTCAGGTCCTGCACTTGCGCACTACTGCGCAAAAGTGTATTCGGGGAGTTGCTGTCCAACGCGTCTGAAAAACATAACACTGAGTAAGGGGCTTGAAGAAGCACGTATCTTACTTTGCACATTTCCAGGATGGGTTATAGATCCTGGATTCGTTCCAAATGTAGACGAAAAGTACATTACATAGTCCACTGCTAAAAAAAGATGAGATATTCCTTAATGAGCTAATGTCAAAATAATCGTGTCCCTTGTCATTTATAGCAATGGTTTTCAAACTTGGCAATTATAAGATATGTGGACTTCAACACCCAGGATTCCGCAGCCAGCTTGAAAAAGAAAACGGGAGGGGGGGCAAGTGTATTAGGAATTAAATTGGCAAAAACACAAACAAATTTTATTTGTGTTTTTGTATATGTTTTTTTAATGTAAATAACTGAATAAAAACTTTTTTTTAAAGGAATTAAATTGGATTAACACAGGGGTGAAATCCAGCAGCTTCTGACAGGTTCTGGAGAACCGGTAGCAGAAATATTGAGTAGTTCGGAGAACCAGCAAATACCACCTCTGCCAATATCCTTCCAGCAGGAGTCGGCAGGGAATGGAGATTTTGCAGTATCCTTTCTCTGCCACGCCCACCAAACCACACCCACAGAACTGGTAGCAAAACAATTTGGATTTCACCACTGGCTTAGCATGTTTTGGATTCCATTTATGACTTGCCCTGTACTTAAATGTTTTGATCTATGTCTTAAGTCATTAAAGTGCCAAAAGCCTCCAAGCTGCCCCCCTAGTTGTTTTAAAAATCAAAAAGCTACCTCACATTTAGAAACTTGCCATCATAGTATTATTCTATATGCTATAATTACTACTGTAGAATAATATAAACAATGTTACAGTATTAATGTAAAATAATACTATGGTTTTAATTAACACTATGGTAGGAACCCCCTTTATGATCTTGCCTTTTCAATATTGAGAATTTAAAATATCAATTGTACAATAGTCTAAATTATCCCTCTCAAATCTTGTTGCACTGCCTCATCAGATGAAGGAAATGTTCCTCATAGAAATGAGTAATATAAAAAGAAAATTAGGGGTATATGCCAAGAGTTTGTGCCCCAGCAGGGTTACCCAAGATGTGAAGGTGTCCATCTAAAGCAAGCAGGTACCTATATGGAACAGCAGCGATATAGGAAAATGCTGGAGGCAGATGATCATTTTAGTGACAACAGCAAAGGCAGCAATACATACTGTGCAAGAGAAGGCAATGGTAAACTATTCCTGTTTTTTTTTAAATCAAGAAAATCACATGGATAGAAAATATAAAATGATTGTGCCAGATGATGGTCCCTTCAGGTCAGATGGCACTCAGCCTGCTACTAAGGAAAAGCTGAGAATAAGAAACAAGAGCATGACTTAAAAAGAAAATGCCTTAGCTCCAACTGCCTAGGCAATAGTACCTGTACATCTCCATCAAAATCATATTCCCTGCTCTCTACAATTATCTTGAATTATGTCCATAAATTTACAGCAAGTTTTAACTATGTTGGTTTAATGCATTTTGTCAAACAATAGTATTCATGAGATAGGTCACATTCTGCACAATCTGTAGCTATCAAAGCTCATAAAAAAACTTTAAAATACATACATTCAACTTATAGTGAAGCCATTGTTGTGTTACAGCTTGGTTTTATGGGTTGAGCAAGAAGTGAAGAAAAACTAAAAGTTTACTGGACAGTGGCCACACAACTCCAACAGATAAAAAAACAAAGATTCATCCAAAAAAAAAACAAAAATAGTACACTTTATTCCAAAGTTTTGATTTCTTATAGTTTCGTCTTTGTACATAGTTTTGGTTTCTTCCATACAGCATAAATTAAGGCTTTATAAAGAATGAGCAAAACAAACAGCTACACATATGTGACAAGGAAGAAGGATGACTGTTGAGAAGTACGCAGAGTCTCAAAGAACATGTCTGGGAATAGATTAACCTGATCATTTCTTAAAAGTGGGCATGGCTCAAAGCTTTCTTCCTGTTCTTCTGAATACTGTAAGAGCACAGTTTAAGCGCTGAAGTATATTCCAAAAAGCAATTCTTAACTGCTGCTATTCATATAACAGGGAGGGTGCTACATATTCTGAAGCCAGATTCTGAAACCTCCAAAGCCAAGAAACTAATTCAGATTCTGTTCTTTGTGTTTGGAATTTGTTTGTGTCACTGTTGTATGTATATTGGGCTTCTGATATACTCCAGTATAATTCCCTCCAACTATTGCCTTCCATATAAATAGGACTGCAAGATTGATCATAATGACTGAATTCTGAATCCCAACATTGTAGAGGATGCTGTGGAGGAGGAAAGTTGATCCCCTCCAGGGATTGATTCACTTTTCTTCCCTGTCCAGCACAAAGATGGGCTGCGTATAATTTTTTTTTCTGTGTGTCTGTGGAAAGCATCATCCTCAGTTCACCTCTAGGCTTCTGGGAAGGCAACCATCATCTGATGTAAAAAGTGACATTTCACCCACTCTTCTGGCACAAGCAAGAGAGCCTGGTCCACCAATTGCACTTCATCTCATCTTACACAAGTTTCTGTTCCAGTTGCTGGGGCAGATACGCCCCACCCTCCACTCTTATAGTGTCTTAAGAGGTCATTTTATATTGGTGTGTATGCCACGACAGGATGGAGCTTGATCTTTTTATACAGCAGCCTAGTAGTGCAATAGTAAATGCTGGAAATTGTTCTCTCTTTATTTTAACAGATTCAGCAGTTTTCCCTTCTAGCCAGGAACTTGGTGATGCATGTTCAGCCATAGGATGGTGAAATGCTTGATGCTTCTTGGTTTTCTTTTGTTTTAACCTGGTGAAACTGACAAAAGTTCTGCCAAGTTTTCCTTTTTAGATCAAGTGATAGGAAGAACTGCAATCTTTTTGCTTTTTTCCCCTCCCAGTCCTCAAAATAGAATGCAAAGCAACTAGCACCCATTTTCATGGCATAAGCAGAGAGTAAAAGCAGAAGAGGAAGTATCAATCATAGGTCATGTTAATCACAGTCTAAGTAGAATACCTGATCATCACTACGACCATAATAAAGAAAGAGATTGAAATCCAGAAACAGAATTTTTTTAAACTGCTTCATTTTCAGGCTGTTTATTTTGGGAGACAAGCAGCTGAAGATTGCAGAAAAGCCCTCAGTATGAACCACGTGAGTATCAATCTGCAATCTCACCAGATACCAAAAATGTTGTTCTGAATTTACTTACATTGGGTGGGCTGTTGACTTTGGCCAAGTGCAAATAAAAAGAACATTTCCTAGGCCTTTCGATAGATGACCTGACTCCTCATGGAGAATCAGCAAGTCAAACTCCCGCGTATTCTTTCTCTTTCAAAGATGGACAGTGTTCATATTCTCTGAGTAGAGCTTGAGTTCATGATAAAATTTCACCAGGTTTTTTTATATTATCTTCCTATGTATGGTATTTACTGAACTCCAGTCTTCTTAAACAGATCTACCTTACATGCTGCAAGGGAACAAAACACTCAGTAACTGTTCCCCGTTAAAAGCAACATTTCTTTTGGGATAAGAGGCAAGCCACAAACTTATTTCATCCAAAGGTCAATTTAACCACACAGCAGAGAAACAGCCAAGTACTTCAGCATTCTGTACTTCAAAGAAAAATCCCCTTTCACTTGGGACATTTTTGTTCGCAGGCAACATAACATAGCCCAAAACCTTTCGTTATTGTAAACATGTGGCAACATTTTACTGGACAGGAACATCAGCTATATACTGCGCAAGAGATCTGCACAAGTGAATGTAAACTAATCATGAAATAGCTGTAAATCTGTATCATAGTAAGCCATGATTTAACCATTATTTATTACATAAATGATATTTGGCTGAGTATTCATTACAACAAGCCAATAACCTAGTTATTGCTTGTCTAAAGCCACAGCAAGTGGATTCACCCAACACAAACTGCATTTTGGCTTAGGTCAATGTGTGAACCTAGACTTTTCTGTCATATTTGATTAATGTGTTATGTAAATCCAATATTTAGGTCATAAATACTAAGATTATTATATCAAATGCTAGGCATCTCCAGGAGTGGCTAATAAGAAAATTCAGTATTTATTGAAAGCAGTTGACAGATTTAACGTTAGATGAAGAAGCATATTGTTGATGATATTCAGCTATGGGAAAAGAATAGAATGATGCTTCAAGGGAAGAATAATTTGTTATTCCATTTTTTACTGCAAAATAGACTGCATGAAAGTTATCATCTGTCCCTTTACATCAGCAAATTAGTCTCTTTCAATGTCAACATCTTGACTTTGAAAAATATTCATACTCCATTTGTGAAAACAGTCTTTTCCTGACAAGTAAACAATACTTTAGCATGAGGTATTTCCTCTGTCATATAGGAGATGGGCTTGTAATTAGACAGTGTGTACATTCACAACAATGAAGACTAACATAGCAAACGGTTTTCTTGTTTTGCTTTCAAAAGTGAGAAAAAAAGCTTTACACTGCAGTAATATGTCCAAACAATAGTTAACATGAATGATCAAGCCAATATAATATCTGATGTGATGTGAGTCAAGGAGAAATTATAACCTCCAACCAGTTTTAGCAAAGGTTTTCTTGTGCAAAGAATCTATTCAAGGGAATATTGGCATAGCCACTTTGCTGGATTCCTGGTTCTTTCCTTTTTTCTTCCTCTTTTTAAAAGGTACCAGTTGAATCCTTGAGATTGCTTTGAGCTGAACTTTGAACATACTTTTAATAACACGAGGAAAAAGGGAGAATCTTTTCCGGCCATGCAGTATAAATAAGGATATATTTTCTGCTGTTATTTCTGCTTTATAAATCATCTCTGTAAACAGACGTTCATTTTTTTGCTCAGTAATACTCCAACCAGACCAAGCAGAACAGAGATCGGACATGCTGTTCATATTTGGTGCTTGTTTTTCCGGTCATCTGAAGTTCTTCACATGGGATCTGAAGAATCTAATAGAATACCACAGCGACACAGCCATCTCATTATGGCTTGTCAGGATCGTAAAATAAAGCTTAGCGATTCCGCATTTGGCTTTTCACTTCTTTTGTAGAAACTTCATTTTATTACCTAAAATAAAACAGGAGATTAAAAGAAAGGTTGATATATTACCATGTGGAAGACAATTACAAATAAAATAAAAAGAACAGGTTTGTCTGTCTGAATCAAAATTCACAGCGGCTAATTTTGACCTGTGGAATTTTAGACTTGGATTTTTCACAACAGAAAATTTTCCCTCAGGGAATGGTAAGAGGAAATACAATATTTTAAACGTATAATCCAACACATTCAAAATTTAAATACATTTTTTGAGGCTCTCCAGAGCCCCCTATAAATGAGATACAGAGAGTGCTATGTAGGCTTTTAGTAGCATCACCCCAATTATACAATGTTCATCGATAGAAGAGAACAGATATATGAAGTTTTCTACAGGAAATTTGCCTGATGGAATGCAAATGATTTTCAGCTCCTGAAATCCTAAGCTTCTTTAGCACATAACTGCAGTGTTCTGTTTTGAGTGATAGGGAGGAAGGGATGATTATTGCAATTTACAATTTACATTTCAATATGCCAAAAACAGCTCTTTCAGCCTTGGTCTTAGCATTCTAAATACTGTGCATTCATGTGTGTAATTTTTAGAATTAAATTAATTGGCGCAAGTTCAGACAAATTAACTACTTAACAACAAATACTGCTGCCTAGATTACAGTCAAGTGAGTGTGTGTGTGTGTGACCCAAGACAGAGATAGAAGGATGGTTGGAGAAATACGAAAGACTTGCAGAAGTACAAGAGCAACAGGAAGGATGGAGTGAAGCTGCCCTGCTTGAGCCTTCTCACCACTTGCGGTGCTTAGAAATGAATATGACTGCCTCAGACTTTGATCAGGAGGACTGCTATTAGGAGCTGCTTTAAATTCCGTTGTTTAGGTCCCAGTGTTAATTTTTAGTGCAATGCACTACATTTTCACTAGGCAAAAATCTCCACCTACGAGTTCAGGTAACTGAAGATGTAACTGTTAACAGAATAACTGTTAACAGAAGCAAGTTAACACGAAGGTTCACTGATCCATTGACATCATATTGCAAAATCAATTTCTTAATATTGTAAGTGGCAAAAAGTGCCACTGGGGAAACCTAAGATTTCAAAATCAAAGATGAGGTTAATATATTGTGCTAAGCCACAACAAGGATTACAAATGTTGACTTAAAAGGTTTTGGAAACTGAGCAACACAAGTGATTTATCGATTACCTTGCAACTTGAGCCCAGTTAAGGGTAATAATCAAGAGAGTAGTGTGGCTTAAAGGTTAAGGTATTGGACTGACATCAGGAAGATCCAGGTTCAAGTCCACCTTCGGCCACAGAAACTCACTGGATGACTTGGGTCATCTCTCTCAACTCAATCTACCATAGAGAACTGTGGCAAGCACAATGGCTGGGCATGCCATGCACTGCCTTGACCTCCTGAGGAAAAGTAGATCATAAGGGTAAAATAATAAATAACATAGCTCAGAATAAGTGTAAGCTTCAATTAAAACGTAAGAAGCAAATGTTAAAGCGAAAGAGGCTCCTCAACTGCATTATTAAATTTCTTTTTGGATATTAAGATAAAGATTCTAACCCTCAACTAAACAAGGTTAGAATGTCACACATGTAAAAATCATTCCAGCTGTCGGTACCATTTTAGGAATCAAAGTAATATCACCAAGATCAGGGTAGATCACAAACAATTAGACTAACCAAGAACAAATCTGAGGATGACTCACCCAGACTGCGAAGGATTTTGTTCATTCCACTTGGCTCAGATTCTGGAATGGTCTCCAAGTATTCCAAGGCACGCACTTCAAACAAGCCTTGGAAAAGAAAGCAACATTTCAATAGACGCCTTTGCTATAGAAAGAGTTTTTTTTTAATGTCTATATTTTTAAATTTGAGCTTTGAAGAAGCAAATCAGCCAGATGGCTATGAAATTCTGGGAGTTGAAGTCTGCAAGTCTTAAAGTCGCCAAGGTTGGAGACTTCTGATGCAGAGGATGTTTGAACACGGGTTCACGGGTAGAAAATCTGTCAATTCTCCAGCATCAAAATTAGGTGAAATATGCAACGTATAACTCACTTCAGAAATATGCATGTATGGATGCTCACATACACACACACACACAATTTATATAATTTCCATGGATTAATGGAGAGATGCACACCACTCTCCATGTTTGGAGTTTTACAATTATTTCTCAAAGAAAAACAAGGCTGATTTTTTTTCCTTTGCTCAACTATGAAAGCAAATGTTGACAGACCTCACGAAAGGCACAATTTCTTATGAGTTCTGTCTCTCAGATTCTGAAATTGTTGTAAGTCAAGGATAGCAACATGAAACCTTCCAGATGTTGAACTGCAACTCCCATGCAACAGGGCCAAAAGCTGCTTGTTCAGCACCATCTGGAAAGAATTTTAGTTCAGCAATATCTGGATGATCATAGTTCCCACACCTTTCAAATGTGAAGAGAAAGTGTTCCATCTGTTTATTGAACTTGCAAATTTTTTTCTTGTTCATTAATAAACTAATGAAGATATTTAAAGATATATACATTTAATTTGGAATATGTTTAAATTTTACTCCTTTTCAATGTAACAAAAAGCACATGGCAACACCTGACTAATTTCAAAAAAGCTACATAGGGTCAAAGCTAGGTAGCAGTAGGATAGGATAACCCTAGGAAATCCCAGGGCTGTCATCGAGACTAGATAATGGGGGTGGGGTGGGGTGTCCCAGAAGACAATGGCAATCCACTTCCCTCTTATTAGCACAAAAACAACATGAATGATGTAATCACCAAGAATCAAGCTCAAGTTAAGTATGACTTTACCTTCTAGATATTTTTTAAGTTGTGGCAAGGGCTGAAACTTTGAAAACAGACATTTCTAGTGCAACTAGCAGAATATTTTAAAAGCAAGAGGTATTTGTCCTTATTAAACTATTAAATCATTCTCATCTTCTATGTCTAATTATAAAAATGCTTTGGTTTATGGCAGCAATAAACATTCAGTTTCCAGGCTAAAAACTTACTAAAATTCAAAACAACGAATGGTCTGAGGACATCAATATCTTCAACTTTCCAGGAAAAAAGCAGCAGATACCCGTAGAGAGAACATCATCCTGAATTTGTACTATTTTTGTTGTACACCAACAGCTCACCTTTTACCCCACTCTTCCGTAGCTCTCGGTCCTGGATGAAACCAGCAAACATTTGTGTCTCCATGAAGATATCTAGGAAATGGCGTACACTACGGGATGTATGGGACTTCCAGAAGGGCTCCCGCTGGAATACTCTCTCTCCTTTCTCAGTGACATGCATGTGCAAAGAATAGTGTCCCACGACTTCCACAAAAAAGCGCACAAAAGCCTCTGATACTAGAGAATCCAGTGTCACATCACCTGTAGAAAGAAATGCCACATTACACAGTCAATCCAGGAAGTAATGTAATGGAGAAGAAGTTTATTAGTGTGCAAGGCCATTTTTTCCCAAACTGAAGATGTAAACATATGTTTAAAAGCTACAGTGCTTTGGGTAAAAAGACAAACATTAGCTGGACTTCATTCTCTTTATTTTTCCACCCCAACACTCAGAGAAGAAATACATCTATTTGTCTAAGCAATGTTATAGGCAGAATTATTTTTCAGTCAATGTCACCTTGTGTGTAGCAGCGTTCCTGAGACAAGATTTCATTCCTTTCTTCTAAGATCTGTACAAGTGCAGCCTGAAGCTTGTGAGGTAGAATTTCATCCTCATCTGAAACCTTTGAAATAAAATAGTGGAGGAGACAGAGCAAAGATAATGGGGTGAACGTGGTGTCTTCAGAACTAAACAAAATGCTGTATTAAGCATCAATACCTATAACTTTATGAAATGTCTTCAGTGTCGGCGTAGAGATGCATGATTAGACCACGTATTATAAAGTGCAAACAAAATTAGCCACATATAAATTGATTTACAACAGGGTCTATAATATGAATTGCCGGCATAAAAATGTGGAAGTTGACAACATACTGTATTTTTCAGGGTATAAAATGCACCTCCCCCCCCCCACCAACAGAGGGTGGAAATGTTGGTGCGTCTTATACACTGAATGCAGCAATTTTGGCCTC
>JANHFT010001350.1:164862-180911 GCA_032467955.1 Pseudoxenodon macrops
GTAAATACCACCTCTGACTGGCCCCGCCCCCATCTATTCTCTGCCTCCCGAGTCCCAGCTGATTAGGAGGAAATGGGGATTTTGCAGTAACCTTCCCCTGCCACGCCCACCAAGCCATGCCATGCCACGCCCACAGAACTGGTAGTAAAAAAATGTGAACCCCACCACTGGTTGTAGTCCACATGTCTTAAAGTTGCTAAGGTTGAAAAACAGTTTTATATGAAGCAATTCTGAATTTGAAGGGCCCTCCAAAGGTATTCGTTGTCCTTGTATAAAGTTCAACAGATTGCATTAAAATCTAATCTCCTGCATCCTTTAGCATCCTCAATCTCCAGCCTCCTGCAACAGTCAAAGAGTCAAGGTACGAAGAAAGGGTATTAGAGGTGATATCACACCTCTGGGAGTTGTCTGATGTTTCTTGAACAATGCAATATGGAGTATAAAATGAAGACAACCCATCTATCTTATCAGGCCATTTACCATATAAATGTATCTTTCAGTATTAGTCAGCAAGGAGTTGAAAGAGGTCACCAATAACATTAAGATCAAATTACTTTTTAGAAATATCTTCAGGAAGGTTTTATACCATCAAATTATTTATATGATCAAGGAAGCAATTGTTTTTAAAACTTGTGTCTCTTTCCTTAAAGGATTTTGTCCCTATATTTTAATTGGTTCAGAAATGACATTAAGCAGGAATTGATTAATGCATGGGTATGGATTGACAAGAACTTGCACAACCAATGCAGTCAAAAACTATTTGAAAATTATATGTACCTTCTTCCCAATGTATGGATAGATTCTTTCATTCAAGAATATATCAAGTGTTAACTTGGGCCAACCAAGAGGTTGGGAAGAAAAAAATATGTCTATATCTTCTGATTCTTTTCCTAACTACAGTCTGTTATAACAGAAACATTATTCATAATGTATGTACTGCAACTAAATACCTCTTGATGGTAATATAACAATTACACAAATATATGTACTATAAAATAGCAAAATATAGAGTAACCAGAACAATTTATATAAATGCAGGGGTTCTCAAATCTGTATCCCTAAAACCTCTTCTTATTACGGTATAAAATGAATGTTTCATTAGAATCAGATATGAGCAGGAAATATTCTATCAACTTGTAATAATTTTAAGTTATGTCCACTCGGGTTCTTAAATGTCTATCCATTACTGCCTGGCCTGGTGTAAGCAAAGTGGAGAGTAAAACCTGAAGAGAGTTTTGACAGTGTTCCTGTTTTGCCTTCTGAAGCATGATGAGGTTTCGCACCTGTACACCCACAAACCCCTTCTTGACCTGTAGTTTGGGAACATCTGATCTATTTACCTTATAGGTCTGGCTAGCCCAGAACATCAAACTCTATTTCTGATTTAAATCAGGCCATTTTTGCCAGACTTTAGAAGAAGGGCAAAGAAGAACAACTAAGATTATTTTGCCTGGAGACAAAAATGTATCAAAAATTGGGTATGGCCAGTCTAGTGAAAAGAAGGACTAGGGGTGACATGATAGCAGTATTTCAGTATTTGAGGAGCTACCACAAAGAAGAGGGAGTCACCTTATTTTCCAAAGCAAGGCAAGACAAGAAACAATAGATGGAAATTAATCAAGGGAAAGAAGCAATCTGGAATTCAGGAGAACAGTCCTAGCAGTGAGGGCAATTAACCAGTGGAACAGCTTTGCTTTCAGAAGTTGTGGGTGCTTCATTACTGGAGGTTTTTAAGAAAAGACTGGACAGCCACGTATCTGAAATGGCATAGGGTCTCCTGCTTGAGCAAGGGGCTGGATTAGAAGACCTCCAAGGTCCCTTCCAGCTCTACTCTGATTGATATTTGCTCCAAGGACATTCAATAGAGGGCATTCAAGAAACAAATCCTCTAGCTAAGCCATAGTTTTCCTGTTTAGAGATGGCTGATGCCAAGTCTTATTAGCTTTTGATGTTAATTTAAGACCCCTGTATCTACTCAGGCTTTGTATTAAATGCTATTTAGTGTGTCTAGACTTATTGGTCTAGATTTTTAAAAATAAATTTACATGGTTTTATTAGTTTCTATAGCCGCACATAACTTCAGAATTATTTGTATAATTTATAGAGAAATAAATGCTCAATTCTAGTGTGACTCAGTGAAAAGTTCTCAAAGTGAGGTCTGGTATCAATCTAGAAGAGCATTCTGCTGAAACATATGCTGCCAGTGTGGAATCATATCCAAAAGATGGATGAGTCAAAAAACAAAAATGCTGGCTCCAGCTGTTTCCAAATCATGAATCAATTCTGCCAGCACGGGCAAGAATGAGAACCAAAAAGATTTTCTGAGATGATTCTTAAAAACTGCAAGTGACAAGAATTGGTAAACAAATAAATTGCCTAAATTACAAGTGAGACTAAACACTTATTCTTGAAGGCCGTGCATCAATTCATCCTGGGCTATACTTACTATAATCTGACAGTTAGAAGGATATAATATTCACACCCCTTCAATTAATGGCATATGAATAGGAGTAGATTTCTTGTGGTTGTGATTCATTTTTCTGCAGAAGGTTCATCTCAGACACACAGAGAAAAATAGTTGCTTATAATAAAAAGGAAGAAGAGACAATGAAACTAGTTCAAATAGAACTCATCACTTGGAAAACTCAGCTATTAATCCAGCTGATGTTTTAGTTATCCATTTGAATCCCCTAAAATTAAATCTATATACACAAATGTCATGCTGTGCCCAGAAGATCACCTGACCAAGTTACCTTTTAAAATAGGACTGTGCAAATGCTTTAAGGGGCACTTCAGAGTGCACAGAAATGTGTATGTAAAAGCACATCTTTCTGAATTGTTAAATTAACCACATTTTTTGGTGAAGCTGCTTCTGATGTTGTTCCTTACTGTCTCTGCATGCACGTTCTTTTCAGTCTGCTGGAAAGGACGTAAAGTAATTGTGTACACACATGTGCATGCAGAAATAGTTGGGTGCACCAGTTTAAAAAATGCTTTGCACAGGCCACTACATGTTCTGAAATAGTTCTTTCAAAGGGTTGGCCAGCTGAAGTTATATGCTGACATGGAACTAATATTGTTTCAGAACAAGGAACTGGCTGAATGAAGACTGCGTTGTGCTAAGAAAACCAAAGAAGCAATCAGGTATAAAACTTGCCGTTTGTCTGAATAAAAATTTATTAAAAAAAAAAAAAACTTGGCGTAGCAACACAAGCAAAAATACATCTATATTGTTATTTCTTAAGCTTTCTAACACCAAATAAACTGTGATTGTTGGGGAAGCACAGCACCCCTTTCCTCTACTCTAAATAAAGAGAGATGGGCTTAAAAAAAAACCCAAACCAAAATAACATCCAAACTGTACACAAAAATGTGGGATATCTTTATTTTGGCTGATTTAAATTTATTCTAACTTGAAAATGGTAATTTCAGCCTCTGAATCTATTGTATTTATGTTACAAAGCATTCCACTTCATAACAATTCAGGAGTATTTTCCCTCGGTTACCAAGTGTCAAAGAAAATATTCTAGGCAGTATATTCTTGGGGACTTGGAGAGCCAATTTAAACTTCTTGGGAAATTAGATTAGGTGGAGCTTCTTCAAAGCTGAGAAGAAACTTGAGAGTCGGGCAGGAAATCCATCCAGCATTGAGGCCCTAGAGAAAATTCAGTGAACATAGATTTTCAGCCAACAGTAAGCGCCTCAATAGGATGTCCTAGCTTGAAGCAGAAGTAACCCTTGGATCCAATGTCTTCCTGTTTTCCCATGAGGCTCCAGGATTGGGTTTAACCTCCCTCAGATTAGGGTAAATATATATTTTCCCTCTGGGGATAGGAATAGGAAAGGATTTAAAGAAAAATCTATGAGGGGGGAAGTGAAATTGCTCCTTATTGTCAACTCTGGCTAACACTAGAGTTGACAATGATGTAGTTATTGTAGTTTTGAACAAAGTGGATTATTTGCCATTTCTCTTCACCCCACCCTGCATAAATGCTGGGTAATTTGGGGTTTCTCTATGTAGTACTCACATCTTAAGAAAAGACTGGCCTGTTTTTCTATTATTCCAGAATATGCAAGGTACAAGATAAGGGGTTTAACTTGCAAGGAAGCATATTCCAATTAAATGTTAGCAGAAACGTCCTAATTCTAACAGTAGCCTAACAGTGCCAATGACATAAGGCTGGTTTTTCTTTGCTGGTTGAGTTGAAGCAGTTACTGGATACACATTTCTTAGGGAAGTTTAATTTGGATTCCTGCACTCTAACTGGGAGTTAGATTTAATAGCCCCCTTTAACTCTGATTCTGTTATGTCCTCCCTGTTATGTGTATGCTTTCTGCACTGTACCAAAAGGGAATAGCCAAGGCAAGTTACTTGCATAATTTGGGAATAAAAAAATACAGAGCAAGGAAATCAGATGACAAAATGAATATCTATTATTAGAATTCAAATCTCTAGACATACTTTTCGAAACTATCTGACATGAAGAGACAACAGGCATCAGATCATGGCAAGTGGGTAACCTTCTCTTCACATGCCATTTTCTAGGTGTAAATCTGGTCCACCACATATTTGTCCCATTAGGCAAATATGTAGGTCCTCAAAATAGCAATGAGGAAGGAAGGTGATACTTTTAATAAAACAAGTTTTTAATAAAAGATGCAACAATTCCACACCAAGTACTTCCCATAAAGATCTGAATTGGTCTCCCAAAATAAGAAAGTAGCATATTTTTCGTAGTATAAGGCACACTTTTCCCCCCACAAAAAAAGGGGGTGGAAATGTCTGGGCATCTTATACAGCAAATATTGTTGCAGAGGGGGAGGGGGTTTGGTGCGCCGCCAATCAGCTGTTGTAGAATGGGACGTAAACAGGCTGGGCCAAATGGGCTGCACCAGCTGCAAACGGGTTGCAGCGAATGGGCCGCAGCAGTGGCGAATGGGCAAAGGGGGTAAATGGAAGGCAGCAAATTATCGGTGGCACATGGGCTGTGGCAAGTGGGCCAGATGAATACCGGATGGATACTGGGAGGCAGAGGCAAAAAAAAATTCTTGTTTTCCTACCCAAAAGCTAGGTGCATCTTATACTCTGGAGCGCCTTATAGTCCGAAAAATACGGTACATGAAAACTTGCATTTTCCACAACATGTGAGACTAAAATGAAGCTGGCTAACTTGTTCAAACTGTTGCATAAATTCAGTGAACTATAAACAACAGTTGTAGTAGTTATCATGCAAATTCAAAACATTGAGATAACT
Source organism: Pseudoxenodon macrops (assembly GCA_032467955.1). Classification (NCBI taxonomy): domain Eukaryota; kingdom Metazoa; phylum Chordata; class Lepidosauria; order Squamata; family Pseudoxenodontidae; genus Pseudoxenodon; species Pseudoxenodon macrops. The sequence continues at coordinate 170,118 of JANHFT010001350.1, forward strand.
AAGTAAAAAACATGGCTTAGATAAGAACACAGCCACAATCTTTCTTCTCTCCCTAATTCACTCAGAAAATTCTCAGTGGTGGATACTACCAATCTGTTGATATACTGTATTGAAAGGGTGGATATACTATAATTATATTTTCAGCATATTGAGTGTGGGAAAGAAGGCAGAGCATGTCAAGGGTTCTCTAATCTATACTAACTTGAGAATTAAAGCAAAGAAAACTAGGAGACATTTCAATAGCAACTTCATCATGTCGCCAAACTAGCTATGGGCATGCAGAGATCTTTCAATGATGACTCCTTCATGTAGATAATATGCCAGAGGGAATAAGAAGTTTATCTAAAATATCATTTACTATAAGTAAATACACAGTCCCTTAGAAACACCCTGTTTCACTCATCTCCAGAAAAGGTGTGGAGCAGGAAGAGTGATTCATCTAGGACACAACATTAGGCAGGAGCTGGTTTCGGCTCCAATCCCACTGTACCTCCCCCAGAATTCATCACCCTTCAAACCCCTATTCTGTCATGTAGCTGACTGACATCAACTACTATCAACCCATAACCAAGGATTTGCCTGCTTTCGGAGGCACAAAATTGTCCCAGTAACACCATGTTCCCTGAAATACTGCAACATTTTCCCTGAAGAAAATAGACAGCACATCTCACATTTATTTTCCTCCCATGTTTTCCTCCTTGCTCAGAACAAGTTGGAAGAAGAAAAATCAATTGTCCGAGCATCCTGAGAAAATCAATGAAATAAGTACTTAACTTTGTTCTCCAGTTGTAATAGTTTCACAACAAGGCTCTTACTGTTTTTCCTCTTGGCTACTCTCCATTCTTCACCAACCTATTGCCCTATGGAAAGGATTCCAACATGCTACAATGCACTTTCTAATTCTTGATTTTAAAAAAAAATCAGTACAACTTAGCAAGATTCCTAAAGGAAGGGCTGCACAGGGTTTCTTTGGTGGCAGCCAAAAGGAAATGAAAGAAAAGAACTATGGAGTTTCAACTGCATTCAAAGAGACATTGCATAGTTAATTCACTGACCCTGAAAACAAGTCTAATAAAGTATAGACTGTATTCATACAACACAGAGAAACAAATATTAGCTAATTATTTTTAATCTATCATGTTACATCAATCTGTAATGATTGTCATGCATCATGTGAATCCAGAAACTGAACTAAATAGACCATGGGTAAGAATGCTATATGCTGAATACAGTACAGAACTGGATTTCAGCAAATGCTTTGAGTCATACCACAGTGTAGTGATTGTGTTCATGCAATACAGTAACCCATGTCACTGAATTAACTACTGTACTTGCCTGAGTCAGCACCTGGACCTCAAAAACTAATAACATTCCTTTGCATAGTACACTGAGCTGCAACTAGCCAACCACATTTCAACCATACATGTTGTACATTCAGCCACAGAGTCAGTCATAATAAAAACTGTAGTCTTCAAAGCTCTTCTGCACAATTATCAGGTAGAGGAGTTCGTTCAATTCATTCATTCATTCATTCATTCATTCATTCATTCGTTCATTCATTCATTCATTCTCTGGCCATACAACTTTATGCAACAGAGGACAAAACAATTATGATTATGTCAAATAATTTACTGTTCATGGTGATTCATCTAGGAGCTGTGGCAGTCAAGGAAAGAGGAGTGGGGGAGGAGATTTGAGTTGGCAAAATCTTCCAAAAACTTGATCCATATGCTTCAGACAGCATTATCATCTTCTGCTTTCTCCCCAAAATATGGTACCTTCAACATTTGAATGATGTCAGCCAAATGATTAAGGCTTTCTTAGGATAGAATGGAAATGCAGCAGTAAGAAAAAAACTGGCTTATAGGAAAAGAGTTGCAAATTCAAGGCCACTGTGAGAGAGATAAACACTCCTATTTGAGAAAATTGCAACCAGTTGTGACCAAAATAAAATTAATTTCCCTTCAGAGTTCACAGAACAACTGCACCGTCAGTAGCAGCACACTATATCTGATCAGGGTTCTAATGCAAAACCTTGGGCAAGAAGCACCACTTCCCGCTGAGAAAACAACAACTTAGATACCATTCATTTGCTATCTGAAGTAAGGTCTACGTGGTTACCGGCTCACTTCTCTCTTCTACAGGAACTAAAAACAAACATGACTCTCCCTTCTTAAAAGTAGATCACTACAGTAGCTTAGAGGCAGGAGTAGCCAACTCAATCTTTCTCTGGCTAAGCCTAGAACAGAGCAGCACAGAACAGAATAGAATAACAGAGTTGGAAAGGACCTTAGAAGTCTTCTAGTCCAATCCCCTGCTCAGGCAGGAAGCCCTACACCACTTCAGACAAATGGTTATCTAACATCTTCTTAAAAACGTCCAGTGTTGGAGCATTCACAACTTCTGGAGGCAAATTGTTCCATGGACATTTGCCTGCAACTACTAAGGGGACCGGAAAAGAGACCTAAGTGCCCTTAGCATTGGCTCACTGGGGGCATTCTAACATTTCCTCAATTGCAGGACAAAGCCAAGGGCTTTTGTTAGAAAATAGTGTGCCTCATGGGTAACCATGGCACCAATTGTGAGATAGCCCACATAATTTCACTGCAGCAGTTGGCTCTATAACAGAGCCGGCAACAAAAATAAACTGAGTGATGGGTACTATATCTGTAATATAAGGCTTTCTGAAAAAAAATGTGCTTCCATCACGTATCAAGCAGAGAAATAGCAAAATCAGGCCAAAAAATAAAAAAGTGGGATGCAGAAAAGCCTAATTCAAGAAGCAATCCAAAAGTGCTGCAGAGAAGCAAAGCCCTGAAAAATCAATCCATGGTTATGTTTACACAGCAGAGTGCATCACAAACTAGCCAACTGCAGTGCAGCTTAGACTGCTCTAAGAACCCACCCATGTCATCAGCTGAAGGGTCAGGCTCCATGCAAACATAGACTGCATTTACACACTGCAGAGAACCATATTTTATTGAACAAACCACAATGCCTGAGGATGCACAGCATGTGAGGAATAATTCACTGCTGACACACAACAATCCCTGGATCCACAACACAAAAGGTAAAAATCAAATAAACAACCCAACTAAGCACAATGTGTAAACCAAATTACTACAAAGCTAGTCTCCCCCACTGCTATTCAAATAAATACCCACAGAAAACTTTGTTTCTGACCAGCAGCCAAAGATGTAACGGAGTGCAATTGCGTTTTCCTTGGGCATTCTGCAAGGAAGAGGACGACCATGTCAGGCGACTTCCCTGCTTCTCTGCAATGTGATGTGAACAAGACTATCCAGCAACCCTGGTAGCCAACACCCTTTCCCTCCTATCTGGAGGCCAGGGCAAATACAGGCTAAAATTCTGGCAAAGAGCCCAGAGATTCACAGCTGAGACAAAGCAGCAGAGGGGAAGCACTGGGGAAACAATTCCTTGCAATCTACATAAATATAGACTGGTAGGGCTGGGTTTCCTGGGGAGCACACAGCACAATAGATTTGGGGTAGACAACCGGTGCCCTCTAAATGCTTTGGATCCCCACAACTCCTGACCACAAGACCTTCTGATTAGAGCCTTTCGTGGACCAAAATAACTGGAAGGCTTCGGGTTGCTAAGCCCTGTATAATGGGAGCATTTTACACATCTGGTACAACGGAAGCAGTTTACACATCTTGCATCTTACACAGCTCTGAGTGTCAGTCATACATGCTCTTGCCTGTCATTTCTCTAAGCACTAAAATGTAGGGCTTACAGTCTCACACAAAACTGAAAAGGGCCTTTCTTAAAATTATTTTGCACGTCATGCACACGTCACGTGTATCCTCTCCGTTATAAACAGCTACAGGTAGTCTTCAAGTTATGACCACAATTGGGACCAAATTTCCACTGCTAAGCAAAGTGGTTGCTAAGTATTTTATGACTTTTTTTGTCATAGTTGTTAAACAAATCACTGCAGTTAAGTGAATCATGCAGCTGTTAAGCGAATCTTTCCCCCATTGTCTTTGCTTGTCAGAAGATGACTGTGAAGGTAACAATGACAATTACCTGACCCTGGGGTGCTGCAACTGTCAGAAATACACATTGTTTGCCAAGTGCCTGAATTTTGATCCGGTGACTGTGGATTATGCTGTGATAGTGGTAAGTGCCAGGACAGTTGTTTTTTTCAGTGACATAACTTTGAATGGTTGCTATACAAGCAGTTATATGCTGATGCCTATGTGCAAATATATTACTTTGTAACTAAATATCATTTTGATTTTACCTAAGAATAGAATCCGAACCTTTTTTCATGCAATCTGTAAGTACAAGCAATTGTATTTATTTCATAAAATAAAAGCTAGGGGTTTGGCTTATTTCTTTACAAACACATAAAGGTGAAAGGCAAACATTAGGTTCCCTTAATGTGAGGACCACCAGGTATGTTACACTTTTAAGCAATATCAGCTGTTTGGCCAGAAAGGGAGAGTCCACCATCTACAGGTAGTCGTCCTTGCTTAACAACAATTTGTTCAGCTACTGCTCAAAATTACAACAATGCTGAACGAAGAGACTTGCAACCTATACTCAAAGTTAGGGCCATTCCAGCGCCCCCATGGGTCACGTGATGAAAATTTGAGCACTTGACAGTCTTCTCCCCCATTACAACTGACCACAACTGTCCCCATCCTTCTATGTCTCTTCACTGGACAACTCCTCCCTCCACCAAACTTGGAACGTCTCTACCAGTCACAAGGCCCAGTAGTGCACGTAAATTGCTCCACCTACCTTTGTGCTTTTCTGCAGCTGATGATGGGCACATCCAGTCAATGCGGCCTTTCCTATAAAGGTTGAATGGCGACATTCTGCCAGCAAGCACCATTTTCATGATCGATTGGAAGGCTCCTTTTCCAAATTGCACAATTTTTAAGAAGGATCCTCCCAAGAATAGCACCAGGTCTCGTGATTATTTGGAAGGCTATAAAGAACCTCTTTCTAGCCTCCTGAATGATTGTGTTCACTAGCTTTCTAGAACAAATGGAAACAAATGGAATTGTTTTCAGGAGACTACCTGGCACCAAATTTGCACCCCTGTGCTCTGCTTAATGAACTATGCAATCACTTAATGACCACAATTGGGAGAGCTGGGATTGCAGTTGTAGAACAAAACAGTTACTTACTCATCGCTTTACCCATGACTGCGGGCGTAAGTCAAGGGCTACCTGGAGGTGATGATAGGTTCTAGAAGGAGGATTTATAGACAAGCTCTCATGGTTCAAAATTTTCTGGAGGTAAGGCTTTGCATTTACTGTGTTCACCCATGGATGCACATATTAAATTGTACAGGAAAATATATACTTATTTATTTTACTTCTGCCACACTCTAACAACTCTTAACACCTTACAAGCTATCTAAACAAAAATTAAATACAGTTAAAACCAATCAATCTAATTGTAACAATTGTGTGGATAACCACTAAGAACCCCACAAAACAACATATATGATACAAAAAACAACAACAGCAAAGAGAACAAAAGAACAGAACGCAAGATGGCGTCAGGCATAAACTGAAGGAAAGGCCCCCCAAAGCAACTCAGCTTTTAAACGTTTTCAGAAATCTAAAAGGAGGAGCCAGCCTGAATCTCCATCATCAGGAAGATGTTCCCAAGAACTGGTGCTTCTAGAACAGGAGTGCCATCAAACCTCAGACAGCCCTTCCACATTGTTCAGAAATGTGGGATTACAAAAAGTTCATCCCTATGAATTCTGCCTCTTCTATCCTATTACCCAGTTTTGTCATCAATTGCTCTATATGTGTTGTATCACTTTACAGGAAGACCATCAAAGCCAAAAGACCAATTTTAAGTAATCTAAACTAGAACATAACTATGAATACCCTATCTTTGTTGTATGGTTACATTAACAGAATCTTGCAAAACAAGATTTTCCCCATTGTCTCCTTTTACTCTCCAGAAAACTAGGGAAGGTCCCTTCTGAAATGCTTCCCATGCCTCCTCTTCTGTGAGCTGAGACATCTTTACATACCAGCAGTCCAGTTTGTGGCTCTTCCTCCTATCTCCCAAGATCATTCTCACACACCATTTCAACCACTGCAGCCCTATTGAAAAAGTTTCCGGAGTTCTCCATGTAAATCTTTCAAATTGGTATACAGGATACAGTGCAGGAAACAGGACTGAAAAGGCCACACTTCTCAGAAGGATTTGCCAAAGTGGAAAAAATAGAGAAAATGCAAGATTACAAGTTCTTTCATTGCAGTATCACAGATAGTCAAGAAGTGAAGCACAGTTCATGGGAGCAACTGGCAAACTCGATATACCACACTGTGAAAACATACATAAAGAATGTCTAGGGTAAATCTTTTCACACACATATCAAATAGATAACTTATCTTAAATATTCTTTTAACATGCCAAATAAATGCTTGCACAATTAATCCCTTTTTCCTCTATTCAATCATGTCCAGTTCTTGGAGATTGCCTGTACAATACCCTGCAGTTTTCTTGGCAATGTTTTTCAGAAGTGGTTTGCCATTGCCTCCTTCCTAGGGCTGAGTGAGAGGGACTAACCGAAGGTCACCAGGGTTGGTTTTGTGCCTAAGGCAGTACTAAAACTCACAGATTCCCAGTTTCTAGTGGATGCATTAACTACTACACTGAACTGAGCCTTCATTTAGTTATAATCCGTGATAAGTACAAGGTCACTGAATATTAATGCAGAAACTAATAAGCAACAACTTACAAGTCATCACTGTCTGGACTCACACAATAACCTAAATCAGCAAACAAGATTATGACTTCATTCAATGTGGGAATATACATACATTAGAATACTTAACTTCGTTCTCCAGTTGTAATAGTTTCACAACAAGACTCTTACTGTTTTTCCTCTTGGCTACGCTCCATTCTTCACCAACCTATTGCCCTATGGAAAGGATTCCAACATGCTACAATGCGCTTTCTAATTCTTGATTTTTTAAAAAATCAGTACAATTTCTTAGTAGGATTCCTACTAAGGGAAGGGTTGCACAAGGTATATGAATCTGGTCCATATACATACACTAGAGGGATTAATCTTAAAAATCAATTATGTAGCATATTATTATATAATATCTCTGAAATATCAAATCCTGTGGAAATTCAGAATTCAGTGATATTCACTAAATGTGACTTACACTTTGTCAGTGATTGAAGAATTTCCTTAGAAAACTCTTACTCTTATTTTTTAGCACTGATGATTTCGCCTATTTTGGGTAATGAAACAGCTTCAAGGAAACAACCAAGCTCAGAGAGCACCAAGGACCACTCTTTCTCTTGCTTGGAGTCCCATTGTAAAAACTCCTTTATTTAAAGACATATAACCTTTCTCTGTTCTTAAGGAACTTAAAAAGGAGAAACTATAGCCACTCAACTGGAAAATGCAGTTAATTGTAAAAGTGAAACCAAGTGGCTGTTCAGGCATGTTTTATAGAAAAAACAGCTTTGCGATTCATCTCCTTAGATGATAAAAAAAAAATTATAACCCAGTGAGAGTGGCAAACCAGCTATACAGGTATCACCCACCACACAAACACATATTGCTAAAGTGAAGGATGTTTCAAAGGCTATTTCAGAAGCATGCAGAGACACAAAGATTTCACACATGCTATTAAATCATCAGGTTAGGATGGCAAGATGTATTAGTTTCAGGCATCCACAGAGAACTGTTTCACTATCCACTCTCAAAGAGGGACAGAATTCTTAAGGATTCCTCCCAAACAGTTACAGTTTGACCCCAAAGTTTGGCGTATTTTGATTGTCATGCAAAATAATGGACACAACAGGTGGAAATAAAGATAAAATCTGTGTTGGCTTACAGCTCCTGATTCTTACAACATGATTAGATGTTATATACTGAACTTTATTAAAAATATTTTTATGGGGAAAAAATGCAACAATCCAAACCATTTCAATGCAACCAAAGCTGAAAAAACTTTATTCTTCCTAATCCAAATTTTATTATTATTACTTTAATAGCCAGGTATAGAAAAAAATACTTTTTTTTTTTTGTAAAAAAAAATCAGGAAACAAACATTCTTTTTACAAACAGCCAGAGAAAGTGCTTCTTCTGTTATTTGAGCTTCCCTTTTTAACAGGACAATACAGAAAGGAATAGTTCCTTGTATTTATCTTTCTTTTAAACTGCAAAATAAACACAAGGTTGGGATCTACTCATAATTTTTTGAGCAAGTCGCAGTAGATGAGCAATTATTTCTAGCTCTTGTTTATTAAGCAGAGAAAATAATAAACTATTACTTATCCCCATACATTTTACATCAACTAATCAAATTTTATGTTATAGGAAAAGATTGAGAAGTCTGTCCAGTGCTGAAAATTAAAACAAAAATGTACAGTCATATAAATTTATAACAGGTTCTAGTTGGTGAATATTAGTGTTATATGAAATACAACATAAGTTATATCCCGTAAACATTTAAGTCTGCTAATGCTTGCATTAGGATATAAAGCCAAAATTTAGGTTCTTAACTCTCCTGTCAGCAACTTCAGGAATCTGACAATTCAATACAATTACAGTCCCTTTTGATCCCACAGAGGCTGTTATGGCATTATTCAAAATTCCTTAGCCAACATTTTCCCTTTGTTTCTCTAGTAGGAAAAGCAGCATTGTGCTTCTCTCCTAAATATAATAAAAGGTCACAGAACACCATTACACCATTTCCTGGTAGTGCTGTGAAACTGCTTCAAAACATTGCAGGGGGAAAATTCAACTAAGCAGACCCTTTGACTCTTCTCCAACACAAACCTTTGGAGTTTGCAAACACAGTTCTTAAAAGCATACAGTGCTGTCCTTCCTTACCTTTTTCCAGAAAGTTGCCACTCACCTTCTGTTAATCCAGAGTGGCATATATTTCCCAAATGTTATCAACATGTTCAATTCAGGGAATATTTTTGTTACCTGAATACTTCTATTCTGAGTTTTAACTTTGTGCACTAGATTTCCTACTTATCATTTAAATCCAGATATGTATTTTAAATCTTAACCCTCAAGATTCAAATATCAATACAAAAACTCAGTAACAGATTTTTTAAAATGGCAATATTTTGGTAAACTCAGATGCAGGTTTGAAGAACAGATTGCTTTGACAGCAACAAGATGTTTGTGGCCACTGAATCTTATTTCATTGACAGCATGTGTGAAGCAGCTGCCTTCCCAGTTCAGTGCTGTATCAGAAGTAAGAAGGCACACATGATGAATTCAAGTACTTCTTGAATTCACACCCGTGTACAGTCTACAATCATCCCCACCAAATTATTCTTCACATAAATAGAGATTGTTTAGGATCAACAAGCTTCCCATACAAGACTTAACACAAAACAAATAAGCACAAAACTCCAAAATTGCTCCTGGCTGTGATGGACAGTCAGAGCAATCATTCAACATCATTTTCTTATTTGACACCAGAACAGGTAATACTTGAAGCCTGAGCCAATGGCATGAATTGTCACTACAACAAGATAGAAAGAGTCCTACTGAATCAGATCAAGCCTATGGGACCAAAAACCACTCATTCTAGTACCGGTAGCAACTAGAAGCCAGTTGGAAATCAACAAGTGGAACCTGAGAATAGCTGCTCACTGCTTTCCTTGAGAAATTGGCATTGCCATCTCATGGAGGATAAATGTAGTTATGTACCATAACTATTGGTGATTGGAAGCTTTCTTTTGGGCGAATTATCTTAACCTTTTTCATTTGCCATTTACATGAGTGGCCATCACCCCCATCTTGTGGATGGAATTCATTCATTTAACTATGAGTTCTGGGAAGAACTACTTTTTCAGGTAGACTAATTAGCAACTGCCTTATTATAAAGCATCAACCAAGGCATCTTATCACGCAGGTTATTATTTAAGAGGAACTACAGGAAGAACAAACTCAGAAAGGAGGATCTGCCTCAACCTTCAAGAATATCCCACACCAACCACCAAGCTATTCTATGGGCACCAGTTTACCATTCTGTTTTTTTCGCATTTTGGGAAGTTAGGGGTGTTTAAGCGGGGATTTGCCATTCCTCGGCCTTCTTCAGGGTCGAGGAAGTTCCTCCTAATGAAAGATCCCCACGGGAAAAGGGAGGGGATCAAATAAAGTCTCTCCGCAAACTAAGGGATCACTCGGGTTTGAGCGTCGCAGGAGCGAGCGCAGCGCCGTCGTCCAAAGCAGAGCCTGGATCTCAAGCCTGCTCTCCACAAGAAGCATCGGTCAAACGCCCCGCCAGTTCTCTGAAGGAAACCTAGAGTGTCCTCCTCCCTCCGACTTAGGCAAACAATCCCTCAAGTTAAACAGGAAACTCAATGGCAAGACAATCCCCATGTTTTCTCCACTCACCGGCTTCCATCGCTCTCCTGCTCCCCACTGAAATCTCTTTCTGGCTCCTGCCGCCGCCGCCGCCGCCAGTGTCAACTTCGCAAGAACCTAGCTCTGCGAAGTTGACACATTTGGGCAGGGCCCTATTGGCTGGTGCCTCCGTCGCTCCGACGCCAAGCCCCGCCCTCCTTCGCCTAATATGCAACTCCGCCCCCTCTTCTCTGCTCTCCCCCCCCTCCCTTTCGAGTACACGTGGGCGCTACTTCTTATGGTTGTGGCTGGTTTTGCCGGGCGCTTTTGGCCATGTGCTACACCCAGCCGTTCACCCACGGGCGGCCTGGAAGGAAGAATGTCTGGCAACAGTTGGCTGAGCTGTGCCGTCGGAGCCCCCTTCGGCAAAAACAAAAGCAAATGAACCAAGGAAACTCGAG
>JANHFT010001350.1:196210-208547 GCA_032467955.1 Pseudoxenodon macrops
CAAGCCACGCCCACAAAATAAGCCACACCCACAGAACCGGTAGGGAAAATTTTTAGATTTCACCCCTGGACTAGAGTGTCAGTGATGAGGGTTGTGAGAGTTTGGTTATGGGGGTTTAGGCTTAGTTTTTGGAGGGAGGTTGGATTATGGGATATGGTTGTCTGAACGCTTTAAATTATTGCTCTTTTTTTTTCTTTTTTAAAACTGCAAAGCTGCCAGAGTCATTCTGAAGTTAAGCAACCTCTAAAATGTCATTCTCTTCCTCCTTCTCCATCGTTGTCATAATCGTCACCACAATCCATCTACTTTGAAGATGGAGAGCGTCCCACAACATGAAGGTTACAACATAGAAATATTGTTTGCAAGTCTTTTACCTCTCCTACGTGACTGTTAGAAGGTGACTATTAAAATATATTGGTAATAGCCAGCCCTAGAAAACTAAAAAAAGTAACGAATTAGATTCAAGGCTATATCATGGCTGCAGCCTTAGAGTAACCGTCAGGATTTTCCATCTCACACTTTCCCTTAGTTATGAGAAATATATTAGGAGCTAGAGTTTCCTTGGCATCCTGAGAATGGCAATAACCTGCGAGCAGCTGTCAGGTTTCGCATACAGCTGAGCAGTAAATCTTTGCTCTCCAGACACTAAAGCCCTTATTCAGAAATTGATTTACTTGGTACAAGTCTTTCAGATCTGATCCTTCTTGATTAGTCTCATTATTTCAAACAAGAATGAAGCCATACATACACAGATTTCTCCATGGTATAAATGGAAACCAAAAACCTTATATAAATGTGCCAGAATTCAAATTTTATTTTTCCCCCTTCTGCTCTTCTAAGTCAACAGATACTTGACTGACCTACTAATGGTCATGAAAAATTCTTGATATATAATAGTTCTCTATCTAGCTGGGAATGTTGCTTCATCAGTTTCATTCCTTTTGCCACCTAGCAAGGGCATGAAGAAGCCCACAGAGCAAAAAAGACAGCAGAATTAAACCCAGGAGAAATCAGATAAAGAATGTGTACAGGATGTGTGTGTGTTGCATTTTAACTTTATTTTCTATTTCTTCAAAGCTGCTTTGGAATTGCTTTAAAATTCAAATCAGGAACTCAATAATGACTTGCAACTATTCAAACCTATCTAGAGTCAAAACTTAACAAAAAGTCCAACAGTTTGGTCCAAATTTTTATCTGTCTTTTGTAAATACTAACTTCACCCTTTTGTACTTACTAAATTCTGGGTACCTGGATCATCCATTTCATATTGGGGGAATATACACGATGTTGGGTGAACCATTTAGCTAATTTGGGCCATTCTTCTGGTGAGCATCCATAGATGGAAAGTCGTGGCTCTGCATATTGGTATTTGGCATCCTCTAGATCAGAACCAACTTCCTGATAAATCAAAATTAACAGATAAATTAATCTGCTTCCAGTAGACTTCTTCATGCTCAAATTCAGACTCAAAACATATGTATATATCATACTATCTAACCTTAATGATGGTAGCAAAATACTCGCCATTGATGGCATTTTCAGTCTTTAGGTAGAGATCACGCAATTCGCTGGCCCCTACTGGGTTATACTTGGCATTGAATTTATCAAAGCGTTGGAAGGTCTGGCGGCCCTGAAGCATAAAGGAATAGTCAAGTACACAAAGCCATAAATTCTGGTTTAATATTAAGAGTGATGCACAATTTGTACGATTTACCCTTACTCAAGTAATAGAAACAGACAGAACTTACTGCGTGCACATCAAGTGAATCCACAGTCAGCTCAGAAGGGTGAAGATTGAGCTTCTCAAAGAGCTGCCTTAGCGTCAGTGTTTCATCCTTGGACTTGTATACCACCCTTTCAGCATCTGTCCGGTATGACTTCTTAATAAATCGTAACAGATGTTTTTGATTCATGCAAGCTGCAGCATGGATATGTGTATCTACCTGTTAGAGGAGCCAAAGGTCAGTTGGGAAGAATATGGTGGTTGGGAATCCCTCTCCCAGAACCCATCATAAAAATGATATATGATTAGATCAGCCTACTCTTCTCTGGTGCATCCCAGTTATAAAAACTACAACCCCCAGAATTCTTAGTAATGCCCTTCGATTCTGGGCATTAAAATCACCCTAATTTCATTTAGAAAATTGGTGTCTAAAAAATAGAGTATGTGAAACAAATGAAATAATTTGGCACTTAGTTTAGCACATCCTACCTTCCTTATTTTTGAAAGTCAGAAGATTTTGAAAAGAATGAAAGAGGAAGAGGCAGACTTTTAGAAGCAGGAAAGAAATGAATCTCGGGGATCAGAGCTTTTGATCTGCGTTTTATCAAGCAGGAATAAGCAATACTGTCTTTGATGGGTTAACATTTTGCTTATTTGTTCACGCATATATATTTCCAAAAATTGTGCAAGAATGAGATGACTGATGTGTCTGAAATAATTTCTATAATTGCTATATTTAGGTGTGAATGTAACAATGTGAAAGTCATCGTGAAGAATCTCTCCAGCTTCTTTATTTGACATTATGCTGTCTGATAAGGAGCTAATTATAGCCAAATCTCTCACCTTCCGACAATTATAGAAGTCCCGATGGGGATTGTTCTTCAGCTCCTTCAATTCTTCCATATCATTCAACATCTCATGTACGTTGAACTTGGAGGAGAGGAATCGAAGTCTTCGGTGGGTATAGGTTTTACTGGAACAGTCACAAGAGAGAGACCACATATTTGCCCATAAGTGTCACATAGAGTTAGGAAAAAAACATAGATGTAAAAGTAAGAAAGCATTTTCCAGAATCACCACCATCTGCCAGGCATAATGGTCCCCACTATTGTAAGCTTAATGAAGCTTAATGACAGCTTAATGAAGCTCACATTCAAAATTGAACAGTGATAGCTGGCTCATACTTGTTACCAAGTAGGACAGCTTGGCTCTTGCTTCCTGTGTCTACAGGAAAGACACTTCTATTATACAACTGCTGCATTCAGCTATAGATCTCAGATGTCAATATATTTTATTTATTCATTTATTTATTTATTTCGTCAAACACGTGTTAGATAACATCTATAAGTATAAACATGATTTGAATACATGAAATGGATATGAATGAAAGGGAACATTAGGACAGGGATGGTAGGCATGCTGGTGCGCTTATGCACAGCCCTTACAGACCTCTTAGGAATGGGGTGAGGTCAACAGTAGAGAATCTAAGGTTAAAATTTTGGGGATTTGGGGATGAAACCACAGAGTCAGATAGTGCTTTCCAGGCATTGACTGTGGAATTCTGGGAACTGAAGTCTACACGTCTTAAAATTTCCAACACTGATATAGGGAATTAGTGGTGGTTGGTTTACCATTACTTCTTTTAATTGTATAAAATCACTTTTGGGGAATTTTGCACTTATGCAATTAGCATTCTTAAGCTGGTTCAGTTTCTATGTCAATGTTCCATACTACAAGTAAGCATTTCTAGGGAAGACCATTTTTGATGGAGCTTTCAGACCCCCCTGATCAGGGGGAAAATCCAGCAGGTTCTGACAGGTTCTGGAGAACCAGTAGCGGAAATTTTGAGTAGTTCAGAGAACCGACAAATACCACCTCTGGCTGGCCCCAGAATGGGGAGGGAATGGGTATTTTGCAATATCCTTCCCGCAGGAGTGGGGTGGGAATGGGGATTTTACAGTATCTTCCCCTACCACGCCCACCAAGCCACGCCCACCAAGCCACACCACACCCACCAAGCCACAAAACCGGTAGTAAAAAAATTTGGATTTCACCACTGCCCCTGATCATGATTATTGAAAATTAACAGCACAGCTTCCTGGTCTTTTCAGATGGGAAATAGAAGAAAACCAAGCAAATTTGTATTGAAAACACTTTAAGACCTACTCAAATTATCTTTTCTCTCTGATATGTACTATGGCTCTATCTACTTTGCGATACTCAGTACCCCAAGAAGGTTGAGAGCTGCTTTTCTCCACCTCACCGTCACCAGTTACTGCTTTAAGACACTTACACAGGCCCCTTTGCTATAAGGGCAAGTAGGAAGTTCATGTCATCAATAAAGACCTCCAGGTTAGGGTAGGACAGGTCCATGGGCTCACCCCTGGCAGCAGCTTCTTTCTCAGCATAGACATATACCACTCCTTCCTTCATTTCTGTATGGTAGTTCAGATTCTTGGGAAGATTGTCAGATTGCCAAAGAGCTGCACCATCCTTCACTGGTGAAGTGAACACTAAAATCAAGCCAAGAAACACCCAAGTGAAGATAAGGAAAGGTATAGGACCTATGCCACCCTAAGCATGAAAATAAATTCTACAAATCTGTGGAATCATTAGAAAATAAGTTGATATTGGGGGGGAAAAGATTCCTCCCCTCAGTGATGCTTTCTTTGGTTGTCAAAAGTAAGAACTTTTTGCTGAGATTTTTTCTTTTGACTTCTTACATTTTGATTATCTGAACAAAATATTTCTCTTTACCTTGCTCCTGCTTTTCTCTTTATTGTTTCTTGCAGAACTACCACATCACATGCTCACAGTTTGTTCCTATTAAATTATCTTACAGCAAAAAAATCCCTACCACATCAGAGGTGGGTTCCTACCGGTTCTATCCGGTTCTATAGAGCAGGTAGTAACTCTGCGGTGACATCACAGAGCTGGTTCTGTCGGTGGCTCCGTGGGCTCTGCCATCTTGGATTCTGCACATGCGCAGAAGCTAGTTTTTGACTGCCGCGCACCTGCTCACTTGAGCGCTTTGTGCGCGCGCTCGAGGCGCGGCCCTGACCGAACCAGCAATAAGAAGATTCAGAACCCACCTCTGCACCATATGCTAACAACACATATGAATGAAACACATATTTTGATTTCTGTATATTTGTTCCACCATGTAGTCTTCATTCCCTCCTCTTTTTCACCACCACCACCCAGATACATTGAAGTTGGAATAGGTTTGCTGAGGGTTGTATTTGATTTTGGGGCCTGAGTTTGTCCATACCTGTATTGTGGCTATTCTAAAAAGTAAAGGGAGAAGGAGATTAACCTCTGTTATCATTCAGGAACTTTGTACATTTTTCTAGTGCTGTTGGACGTTCAAGGTTTTGTCAGTTTGTTTACATAAGAAACTTGTAACAGAAATTCTGTCCAAACATTTAAGGTTTGAATTACATGCAGTTGGTAGGGGACATTTCAGTTCAGGGGTATACCACTTCTCTTTCATGTACTATAGGTTCAGTCCCCAATATCATCAGTATATAGGATAATGAGATATCAGCATTTTCCCTTTGCATTAACTATAAACCCAGAGCGGCCTTAGCAGAAGGTCTCTGCCTATCTGCCTACCTAAGATAGCAAAGTTAGGCATGCTTTAACAGAAGACGCAACATATTTGCTCAGTCAAAGATGACATGAGAATCAGACTTCTGTAATTCCCTCAGGAAAGTTCCTCTCTTCCACTTTTGTATTTGATAGACTGGTCTCACAGGGCCTGGCAGAAAGCACATCTCACTAAGAGATGTGACACAAGACACAAAGTAACTGCATCTTTAGTGCTCAATCTTTGCACCAGTAGATTTTTGCTATTATTGAAGATCAGGTTCCAAAATCACTTGACATTTCTGCTTTTGAAAACATTTGAGAAAACTGACTGGGCTCCCTCCAGAATTGTTCACCCTAATGGCAACTCAGTTTATCCTGCATGAACAGCCCAAGTAGCCTTCCTTTCAAGCATAGCTATATTTTCTATGTACTCCCAGCAAGGTTTGCCAATAAGAAGTTTATTCATAAGTTACCTGGCCACATCTCTTCATTGGGTTTCCATACTTCATTTTCAATTGCGCGTAAGAACTGGGAAGGAGTATTAGGGAATCGCTGGAAAGATTTCATCATATTCTTTTCTCGGATGCATACGGCACGATACAGACCCTGGCAGACTAATTCAAAGTCCTCCACAGATACCTACAATGTAACATATGTTAAGATTCCTAGTTCCAGATAGTTCATAATTATAAGAGCATAAAACACAAGAATGGCTGAAAACCACAATAGTCTATTATGAGATCCATATGCATTGTGCTATTGTAGTAATAACCATAAGGATGGAGTAGAACCAATAAGACCACTTGGTAAGTCTTATCATGGAGAGAGAGAGGAGAGAGAGAGAGAGAGAAAGAGAGAGATTGTGTGTGTCTCCCATTGCTTAGCAGCCTGTAAGTTCTTACAAATCTTAATAGGGACAACCACTCTGCCAAATTTGGAGTCACCCAGTGAGTGGAGCGTAGAAAATATGAGGTATTAAAGAAAAGGAGAGAATCTAAAGTTTTAAGGAGGTGAATTGTTTTGTTTTTAATCTTGTAGCCTTGCTTTGAGATTATTATGTTCAAAATGAAAAGTAGGCAACACGTCTTGTAAATAAATATTATAGCAACAGCCATCTTCTCCAATGAACCATCATCTGAGACATCAATGAAAGGAAATCAAAAGAATTGATAAGATGCCATAACAAGCACTTCTAAGCATCTGAATGATTTTTCATTTTTATTTCTTTTGATTCACTAAATCTCTTCTAGGACAAATTTGTCTTGGATTCAGATTATGTCATTCGTAATACAGTTGTTGTTGCTGCTGTTAATTAAAGTAAATAGAATTTACCTATTAAAAAAAGCCTTAGCATTTTTTCTTCCCCACTCCATTTTTGGATTATATATATCCTTTGAGATTCAGAATATAGAATAAGGATTGGGAACAAGCAACAGTAAGATACCTTTTTACAGGATTTTGTTATGTTATCGTAGAGTGCAATCTCTCTATTTACTCAAAGATCATATAGTTTCAATTATACTTTCAAAGATTTTATAGCTATATTATATACTCGAGACAAAACTTTATCTCAGGATATACATTGGCCTCGTACAGTAGTTCCCATGTCACAGGTGCCTACTCTGTCCATACCATTCTGCATCTGTCTTGCCGGTTTACAGGGATTGACATAGGACAAAGTATTTAATGCATATTTGAAAATATGTATTTCCCCCTACATACTTTGTGTAATCAATAATAAACAAGATTTCTTATTTGCAACATCTATTTTGCAATAAGGGCCTATAACACTTCGCTTTTCCTTTGCTTGTTATTTTTGCATGACAGTATAATAGTCCTCTTATTATACTTATTATCTTCTACTTGCTGTCTAAGATAATACAGTGAAATGTTACCAAGTAGAAATTAGATTTTACATAATTCTAGTTGAAAAGTCTGAACCATCTGAATGGTGGAAAGAAGTGACAAAAGAAGGCTAAGACAGACAAAGCTTAGGATCTTTAGTTACTGACCCCTGCAGCATAATCCCCTGTGATCTGCACACGCTGAAATTTGGGTACATCTTCATACATAGCAGTAGTAGAGATGACCTCAGCTAAAGTGGACAGTTTTGTTGAACAGTGCGCAGCAATAGGAACAACCAACGCAATGGTTTTCAGCCGCAAAAGCCTCTTCTTCCTGGGCGCCAGTAAAAGGAATGGAACACAAGCTCAAACTCTGTTCATATTTTGGCAGCAGTTTAGTTCGGTTGATCATATATTTTCCATATATATCATTCCTTGTTCACAATATTAACACTATAAAGACAATATCTAGTTAATAACTGTATTCTTATATCCTCAGACTTATTGAAAGTCCAATGGTTAAAGAACCAGGTCTTCCAGAAAAGCCAGATCTTAACAAATCTCTGAAAGGCCATGGAAATAGAAACTAACCTTACCTGTGAAGGCAGACTGTCCCAGAGAATGTAGTGGAGATACATATGTGACTATCTAAGCATATTGAAAATATCTAACCCTGAATCTCTCTAGTAGATTCAGATGACATTACTTTAAGAGGAGAAGGCGTCAAGTCCACATGTGGCAGAGTTAACCTCACAAAGAATCCAGTTCACTTATTTGAGGACTACAGCTCAAAAAGTGCATTTTCATTCATTATAAAATATAAGCAAAATCTATCATTCCTGTAATTCCAGCTAATGAACCATCTTCACAGGTTTCCTAAGAGGTCCGTAAGGGTGCGTGCATAAGCGCACCAGTGTGCCTACTGTCCATTGCCCATTGATATGTACTCATTTTATGCGTTCATGGCCACGTTATACTCATTTATATCCATCTATTTGTACCAATCTCATGCAATCATGTCGATGTCTATACTAATACCTGTTACCTTGTACATGTTGACAAAATAAATAAATACAAAATAAACACAAATCTTATTTTGAAAGCCTTTGCTTTTCAAAGTCAACCAGACAGAAATATCCTCCAGTTAGTATATAAGACTACACATTTTGAACCGAAGACTGTTCTGTCACATTTGCATTAGTGACAGCTTATATAGTGTCCCATATATGTAAACCCTCCTAGTCTTGAAAGTCTTTTCCAAGCAGGAATCCACTTTGCTTATCAGAGTATGTAAGTGTAACTATATAGCATGTGATTATTAATATGGATAACATAAAACCCAGTGGTGAAATACTGCCTACTCGCTTCAGTTCGGCTGAGTAGGCAGCAGCCGCTGCCCGTGGTTCGGAGAACCGGCGGTGGCCATTGCGCAAGGCTCAGCCCACGGGCCTAAACGTCATCATTTCTGGGTATTTTTACCCTCTGTGCACGTGCAAAACCTTCTGCGTATGCGCACAGGGTGAAATAGCGCGTGTGACACAGGCAGGTGCATGAGCGTAGCAAGTGTGCGCACGCAAATCACGAGCTTCCAAACCAGTAGGGAAGGTAAGTAGATTTCACCATTGATAAAACCCACATAATTCCTTCTTCAGCCACATCTTATGACAGGTGATTTCCAAACCTTATGGCCTGGTGAAATATTTGGAATGGTGAGTATGTGTTGCTGAACTTCCCTATTGATTCCCTATTGGGTACAGGAAGAGATAGATGGAATGTTATTTGCCATTTTGCTTAGCAGCCCACTTTAGTCCTTCTTGGAAGGATACTCCCTATCAGATCTTTGTTTTCCTTTGTTTCTTTTCTTAGTTAGATGTCTACCCTTTCAAACAAAACTCTGCCTCTCATTTTTCTTTTGTAAAAATGCACATGGAGTTTACATGGAGTTAGATATAAAGTTGCTATAGTTTCGTGTCAGTTTCTCTCTTAAAATAATTAGGTGGGGCTGAAAGCATGAGAGGTACGGAGAAAGGTGGCTATAGGCTGGCACTGGCACCATAGCAGAGGCCTTACTTAGCCTTACAATGTTACTTATCCAAACTTTCAGGACATATGACCAATTCTCACTGTTTATCAGCACTTGTGTTCTCCTCTTTGATCATGTGGTCTTGCATTTCGTGATGTGAGATGGGACAGATATCTGCCACATCAAAAGGAGAGATTTCATGCCGTTCTCCTTCATCCTTCACCTCCGAGGCAAAGACCATCTCTGCAAAGGAGCGCATGTCATCGTCTGTTTCTGTGGGGAAAAGGCAATAGGTCAATAGGTCATCTTAATCCACCAGATCCAACAGAAAGGTGCATATTAACTTTGTATATATCCTGAGAAGAGATCAACCTCTCAAATTGTAGTGCTAAGAAAAAAATATGGAAGTATTGACTCATCTGGAAAAAAATGTATTGGTTATAAGGAGAACACAGCAAAAGAAGGCTGCAATAATCTGTGGAATATAATGTTGCTAGTGTTACAGAGTCCATGTTGCTTGGCCCTCACACTAAAGAAATGGGCGTATGGAAAGCATTTCGAAAGGGACCCTTCTTAGTTCCTTGGAAAGTAAAGACAAGAAGGGAGCATATTTTCAGACTTGCAAGATTTTGTTAATATAACCTTATAGCAGATTTGAACAGCCACTAAACATGGCAGTTGTTAGGTGAGGTTTACCTGTACATAAAGCATTACAAAGAAAAGTTGCATTTCTCTTTTATTGATTATAGTTGATGAGATGGAATGATATGGGAGCAGGTGGGGAGAAAACTGCTAAACTGCTTAAAGTGATTAAGAACTAAAAACAAAAGAGGGAAATCAAATGCAAAAATTGAAACAATTCCAACAATGCCATCTCCTGGCTATGTAGTGTAGATTCATGGTGACTGTGTCTTCCTTTTGGGGAAATAAACCACTCTTAGAAGAGATAAATAAAATTGACCTTATTTTTTTAAAATAAAATGTACTGTAACTCTTCCTTTTTTTCATTTTTAACTTTAAAGTTAACATTCAAATATTCAGCCTAGAAGATAAATTATAGAATTTCCTGTATTATTTATTTATATTTATTTATATCCTGCCCTTATTACTTTTACAAATAACTCAAGATGGCAAACATATCCAACACACCTTCCTCCTTCTATTTTTCCCACAACAACAACAACCGTCTCTCAGTTGGGCTGAGAGAGGGTGAATGGCCCAAAGCCACCCAGTTGGCTTTCTTGGGTAAGCAAGTCTCCCGGTTTCTAGCCTGGTACCACTTATGTCATTTGAGAAATTAGTCAAAAAAGAAACATCTAAAAGAAAATATAATGTAATGTTCTCAACCTTGGCAATTTAAGATGTATGAATTCATCTCTCAGGAGTCCCAAGCCAGCATGCTAGGGAACAAATTACTATACAGGAAGTCTTCAATTTTCAACCTATATTTCAATGACCATTCATAGTAATGACAGCCTCAAAAAAGGTGTTTAATTGCCCATAAAGCACTTTCAGTTCATATCCCCACTATTCCATGGTCACATGACTACATTTCAGGCCAGAGGTGGGTTCTGAATCTTCTTACTGCCAATTCGCTCAGGGGCGCACTGTGGCTGCGCATGCGCGCATGCATTGCTTAAAAAAAGAAAGGTGCCGCCAAAAGAACTGGCTCGGGGGCATGGCAAGCCCGGGTCGCTAACAGTTCTACTGAATTAGCCGCCAAGATACTAACAGTTCGGTAGAACTGGACCGAACCGTTAGGAACCAACCTCTGTTTTAGGCCCTTGGCAGCCTGCTCATACTTAAGTCTAGTTGTCAAGCACCCCACGATCATGTGATTACCATTTGCAATCTTTACTGCCAGCTTTCCCAGAAGGAAAGGTTGTAAACTGAGGGAACAGAGGGGAAGTCTCCTCCCAGCCACCCAGCCATATCAAGGAACCCTCAGCTACCTCCAGAGGCTACCGCCATACCTCAAGCTGCCATGGCCCTGGGAGTTTTCAGCTTATTCCTCACCTACCCACACATGAGAGCCTGTAAATGGTTCCAGGACCTACCAACACGCACAAAGCAGCCATGACCTCGGTCATCTTTGACCATGACCAGGAGACCTTAGCCAGTTCCAAAATCCAGTACCATACAATTTCCTTTTCTGCAGCTTCTGAGAGGCATGCATAGACAATACAAGCGTGGCTTTCCTGCACAGACTATTCTTGCAATCTTAAAATGGAGCCTCCTAAAGGGCTGAGACTAGGTGTGACTGGATGACTCGGTAGGAAAAACACTGAAAGCATCCAGACCCGCAGCAGCTTTGTGCATGCTGGTAGACCCTGGAGTGGGCTGAGAGCTCCCATTTGTGACTGAGTGGGAAACAGGCTGATCCCTTCTGGCTTGCATCACGTTTCCATGTGCCAGTGAGCCCTGGACCTCCCCCTGAGGCTTCACTTAACAACTGCAATTGATTGAGTCATTGATTGCAGCCATTGAGCTAAGTGGTTGTGTGATCTTCACTGATGAGATTGTGGACCCAACTGTGTCGTAAGTCAAGGACTGCCTGTATGTTCTAAAGGAAAACTGCATCTTCATAAATATAGTCTGAGATCTGATTGAAGGCTGAGACTAAATAACTCATTCCATATCTTGCACAGATACATAAAAAAATGAGTTTTAGCACAGCACATCAACCCGAAATAAAGTACTTAATGCAAATTCCTGATTCTACATTTTTCCTATGAAAATAGACATTTCCTGAAACAATTGTTCTTTTTCAGTTACCTGGATTTCTCCAGATTTTTGAAAACTGCAATTCATTCATCAGAAGTTGATGAGATAGGGAAAGGTGAGCAACAACAAGTGTTTTTACAGGCTTCTTTCTGTGGGCTCCTGCCAGAGGTGGGTTTCAGCAGGTTCTGACCAGTTCTGGAGAAACGGTAGCGTAAATATTGAGTACTTCGGAGAACAGGTAAATACGACCTCTAACTGGCCCCACCTCCATCTATTTTTTGCTGCCTGTGTTCCAGCTGATTGGGAGGAAATGGGGATTTTGCAGTATCCTTCCCCTGGAGTGTGGTGGGAATGAAGATTTTACAGTATCCTTTCCTTGCCACGCCCACTAAGCCACGGCCACTAGGCCACCCCACACCCACTAAGCCATGC
>JANHFT010001350.1:208647-238180 GCA_032467955.1 Pseudoxenodon macrops
GAGTGTGGTGGGAATGGAAATTTCACAGTATCCTTCCTCTGCCGTGCCCACCAAGCCACACCCACAGAACCGGTAGTAAAAAAAAATGAAACCCACCACTGGCTCCTGCCAAATTCTACCAGCAAAGGGAAGGGCTGGAGTTGCTGAACTGTGTACATTCATAAAGTCATCTTTCAATCACAGGGAGATGTACAGTATTGTAGCCTGTGGTGTGCATTAAAACACATACAAATGATTGCAAGTGTATTGCATAACATTAAACTACAAGTAATATTACCATTTTTTGCAGTAGAGGTGAAATAATAATCAGATGGGTATCTGATCTGTTGATAGGAATTAAAAGAAGCAAAGATATGATAATGCTTCGGCAAGAGATGGGCAGGTGAAATAAGCAAGATAAGCATAAAATGTCATGATGATTAAAGAGGTATGCTGTATACGAGGTTAGTGACAGCTGTATGCAATGCCAGTGACACCGTATATTGGGCTAGAAAGAATGAAGCCCTCTCTACTTGAGGACACAGAATAGAAGATGGCAAGAAGGACATTCCTGTTCTGGATTTTTACCTCCTGCTTAGAGGTGTTCTTTCTGTGTAGAGTTACCAGCTGACGATACAGAGAGTTGAAAAAGAGGACAAATGTGTGGGTATGGGGGAAGACTCACTAACTTTTTAGTTTCCTTGACATCCATGTCACAAATTACAGCAAAAAAAAAATGCAAAAAAGTACCTAGGTCTACATGTATATGAAATTATTTTTTCCATCATCAAAAGACTGGTTTTTCCATTGCATTTTTGCCCTACCCATCTTTATTTTCAATAACACATGATGGCAATAGCATAAAATTGTCCACCACGAAATTTTCAAATTTCACAATAGAAACATATGATGAATCATGTGACCAATGACTGCATGATCATAGATTTAAAGGGGAAGAACTAAAAGTAATTGGTGGAAACAGGAAATAAATTAAATAATGTAAATGAACTATTGACACTATTGACAGATGAGAAAAAGAAAGAAGTAGAGAATATTTGTGGTCACAATCCACAAAAGTTTGAATGGCTACTCTTGTGAAAAATGTCCCTAAACCCCACAAACAAGACAATGAAAAAGCAGAACAACAATTATTTTAAGCTTTTGCCTGACAGACAGAAGACACGAAGGCAAAAAGGGACCCTCCTTTGCCCTGACATCTGGTGACCTATTTTGTTGTTGTTGTTGCAGCCACATTCTACAAAGACAGAGAAGCCCTCTTTTTGCTAGCAGCACCAAATCCTTGCATATAGTGATGCTGAACAGAGTGAGTAGCCAGGTATCTAGACAGTTTTCTTACCAGGACAAATTGTGCCAGTGATGCAATTGAAAAAAGAAATTTATGACCAATCCTCACACTTTCAGGCATGTATTTATGATTGTTGCAGCATCCTGGAGTCTTGTGGTTGCCATTTGCCACCTTATCTGCTGGCTTCTGACAAGCAAAGTCAACGGGAGCTGGGTTTGCTTAATAAAAATGTGATTCACTTAACAACCATGGCTAAAAGGTTATAAAATTGGCTTTGATTCACTTAACAACCTCATTGCTTAGCAATGGAAGTTCCAATCCCTATTGTGGTTATATGTCAAGGACTACCTGTATTTCAAATATTGACTCCTTGACAATATTCATGTTTCGTCAATAAATTACAGGATGGAACATTTGAGAGATGTTTTCTTCTCGCATATAGAATTGTAATTTTCAATAGACAAATACCCAAAAAGCTGTGGCTTAAGTTTTCTGCATATTTTTTATGAACTGTTCAACAGGGAGAAAGAAAAAATATTAACAAAGCGAATGAAGTCAAATAAATGTGTCCCATGATAATGTTGCACGATCCAATCTTGATTGATGACCAGGACCAATGGTTTAGTCTTCGGATCCAGCACATTCTGGTGAGAGGGAATGTCAGTTCCCTGAGGATGGACTCCAGCATGAGTCCGAAAGCTTGGAAGATTAAACCTCTGGTCCTGGTCACCAACCCAGATTGGATCCTGCATTAACAAGAGATGAATTCCTTGTGTGTCCAATCACACTTGGCCAATAAAGAATTCTATTCTATTCTATTCTAGAATTTTTTTAGAGTCAATTTTGCTGAATTGAGTTCACCGTCTCCTCCATTTCCCCCCCCACATTTTTGGTATAACAACTACTTGCTTCCTGTTCTACCAAATGACTCATTTGGGGAAAATTAAAAGGCTTACCAACTCCTCATTCAAATTCTTTTTACCCCAATACAATACTTAGTTTAAAAAAAAAATAGAAAATAGCTTTTATAGATACAAGGCAATGTAGTTAGCTTGAGATTAAATCTACCTGTCAACCTACTGGGTATAGACCTACCTGGAACTTTCACCTGTGGCATTTTCTTACCACCTCAGTAAAGTTTTCAGGAACTGACTTTGGAATAGGCAAGTGGAAGACTGAAGGTTCACAGCCAGCCAGCATTCATTTTACTATTTATCTGTGCTCTTGTAACCCAACTCCTCTTCTCTAAAAGGAATGAACAAGTAAGCAATGGACTATTTAAAGCTGCAGTCAGACTAACTTTTCACTGCAACCAATGATGCCGTAGACTTATTTGGGATTAATTGAAATGTACATTGAAACATCAGAAATGAAATATTACGGGCAGCATCCTATGTAGGGCTCTGGCTGGTATCAATGGGCACTCGTCTTTTCTCCTTGAGCAACATTTAGCTCACTCTTTTTTTTAGAGGAGTGCACTATTCTGAATGTGTGCCTCACTGCATTGGCTATGTACTCCATTTACCAATTTTTGAACCAAAACAATAAGTTATACACACACACACACAATTTATTTTGAAAGCATGTTTACATTTTTCATGTAAGAAATGTGACATCTTTTTTTTTTTTATTATCCATTTGACATATTCACAAAGTATGCTTACTCAAATGTTCAGTATGGACTACAGTATTAAAAGCTATCATCAATAACCACAGCCTTCTTTCTCCATAAACAAACAAAAAACAAAATAATCAGGGAGCATTGATGTCCATCAACTAGACATTGTGGTAAAAAAGGTTCTGCTTCCAGCCAAGGGGAATCGCATATGAAAGAAAATCTAAGCTATAAAGTAGGCTGGGTTCATGCATCACCCTAACTATAATGAAGTCTGGTGGGTTTTGATTTAAGATATTTTATGAACCAATTCAACTGTAGCTTATTCAACAGACCATGGGTCAGCTGCCAGTTCACAAAACTTGAAGGATTGAGTTCCAAAGGTCTTAAATGAGACCTGCTCAATTTGAGACACACTTTAGCTGACAAACAGCTAAAAGTTATGTTTATCTGCTATTACTACTTTTTATTCTTTTGCAGCAAGAAGTATTATTAGCCCCTGGTGGAAAAGCACAGATTTAGCTGATGACTGCCCACAATTCAGAGCAGTGCTGCTGAATGTTGACAACTGAAATGGTCTGGACACCAACTTCCAGAATTCCACAGGCAGCACTTTTTCAAGGTACTGGAAAATATTAGAAGCATTATCTAAATACTAAATCTGTCACCTAAAAAGGATGCTTCTTTTCCCTCTGAAAGAATATCTTGTCAGAATATATCTAGGAGACTTTCCCCCCCAATAGTTTTATTTTATTGCTTGTCTTCAAGGAGAAGATAAAGATCCCATCAATGGGTTTCTGTTGACTTGTTAGCCAAATTTTACTTTAGCATCGATTACAAATCAGCATTCTTCACTGTGCCCAATAATAATAATAAGCTAAGTTAAAGACTGCAGGTCAGGTCAAATAGAAAACATAGCTCTCCTTATTAAGCTCTCCTCAATCTGTGCTCCCCCAGCATCTCTTACCAAGAATGTTGTCTCAGGAGTCTCACGACAATATATGCATATAAGATTTAGGGTTTAGATAATCTGCAAAACTACTTTTTACTCCAGAAAATCTCTTTCACATCAGCCACAGTTGAATATAGGGATCACAAGATTCCACAATCTTCTCTCAAATAATTATTTGTTGGAGTTTCTCAAATATTCTTCCATTTTGAAATGCAATGGGAACAATTTCTAAATCCTAGCGTTCAAGCTGAGCTCAATATGTTAATTTACTGAATCCTTGTAGTCCAATCCCACATGTCATCCTTTGGAAGCTGTAACTTCCCAGCTTTCTCAATCCATTTTCAGACAACTATCTGTCTTCTATAGCTGGCGGTAAAACTACATTTGCTTCTAATATTTCTGCAGTTAATGTCAAAGGTATTAAAACTGCATCTGAAACCAAGAATGACCTTCAGGCTTTACAGTAACACTAATTCCCTTTTGAGCTCTTGTGACCTCTTTTATTCAAAAGGTCGGATGAAGTATAGTAGGGTCATCAGAAAAAGTACAGAAAATGTGTGGAGAAATCTTTTTTAGGTTGTGGCCTTGTAATAGAGAACTACAAAGAGACAACATTCCTCTTGTTATCTATACTGCCCCAGCCTTACTGTCATTTTAGGAAAGCATGTGGCTCTTCCAGCAGGCTTTGGATAATTAAGAACTCTGCGCTGACACGGATATTTTATTCTTGGTTGTATTCTGTATTTCCCTCCAACATCGTAATATATATATATATTGTTTAGTATCTTTGCTGTTTTTTTGTAACTGCTTTAATATTTGTTGCTTAGATGATTGAGACAGTTTATAAATTGAACGTATTTGATCCTTAGATAGCAACGATTCCCCAATGTACATCTCTGTGGCCTAGAACACACACGTTGCTAATCCACATATGTTCTGTGAACTCAGTTACTCTCGATTTATAAACCACAGTAAACTTTTGTTAATTGATCAACCAGTGGAGGTGGTTGATTAAGAACAGATCCCACCGCTCCCAATGCTGCTCCCACCCTCCCCATCTTTTAATTGCGCCAGTGTTTGACTTTTTGTACTAACTTATGTTTTTAATTTAGATTTTACCTTTTATGATTGTAAGCTGCCCAGTTACCTTAATTTTACAAATAAATAAATATTTGCAAATCCATTCCTATTCCCACACCATTCAAAGGGTGTTCATCCCAAGTTGTCAGTCATCCAGGTCATGGTTGTCCCAAAGGTGCTTTTTCAACTGGACTTTGTTTTTTTCTTTGAAGATGTTTCGCTTCTTTTCACAATTTGGGATGAACACCCTTTGAGTGGTGTGGAAGTAGGAGTGGATTTCCAGAGGAAACATTGCAGACTACAGGAACCAGGACCCCTACTCAGGTGACCGAGGACACAGATAAACCTCCAAGTGCTTCATCAACCCTCTAAAAGGATGCAAATGACCAGCTATCTGAAAGGACTATAAATCCTTCCATTCCTTACTATCCTGTCAGAGCTGAAGAACCTTCTTGGATGAGAAGTGAAATGTCTTCAAAGAAAAAATAAGAAAGTCCAGTTGCCTACAGAAAAAAGCATCTTTGGGAGTATAATGAATATGTAAGTTTGGAGTCCTTCATGCTCTCTAAGCTTTGTTTGTTTGCAGACATTGCAATACGTACATGTGTATCTTTTTTTTTTAATATTAAATTTTCATAATTATTTGATACTATTTTTCTTTTTTATAGTAATTTTTGTTAAAACAATACAAGCTAAAAGAAATAAAAGCATTTTTGATAGTTGTACAAGTATCCATTTTGTTGGAGGATATATAGGCAATCAGTTTTCTTTTTCTGTTCTTTGTTCCTGTAAGTTTCTGCTCGTCTGAATATTCTTACACAGCTCCTTTTGTGGGAGTTTGGGTTGTTACTTTAATAGTGGAATACTTGGTTAATGAGTGTAGTTTTTTGATATTGGTGTTTCTAATTTGCTACCATTTCCTCCGATGCTATTTTTATTTATATTTCATATTTCTTAACCATCCATCTCTCTCTCAGATATCCAAGAAGGGTAGCACTTTTTTCCTCCTTGTAAATTGTATTCCTTTGAAGATGTTGATTGTTTCATGTCTTTTCCAGTTGCTCCTTTATGTGTTTTATTATTTTTTCTATATTTCTCTTTTTAAAATTACAGTAAAATATATTTTAATTATTTTAAAATTGAAAGTTTAAACTGCTACTTCTTTCAAGGCCATGATTTATTTTCTGTAAAATAGAAATAATTGGTAAGATATTTCTAAAATCATAATGAAATATCAGTAGTAGAAAATATACAAAGCACAGGGTTGAACTCTTGGATTTTGACTTCCAAGTATATTTTCCTACAAACATTTCATTACCAGGCTAGATAGTGTCATCAGTGCACAGGAGGATGGAGCTTGCTGTTTGTTTATATATAACAGCTTGACTAGGATTATAGTTTCTTCCTAGATAGGTCCTTGATTAGGGTATTGTTCCTTCCAGGACAGTTTATTAGATGCTGCTTCCTGCACATCTGACTGCTAAATAAGATGTCATCAGGGCCATTTGTTTCCAACCTTGGTTTCAGGTTGTATCTGTTAAACTGTAGGCGATTATGTGCCATCAAGTCATTTTCAGTTTTTAGTGACATACATTTTACCCATGACTATCAGTCCCTAATCTGGCCTTTCAGGTCTTCCAACAGTGCACTCATCCCCATTGTCACTGAAGCCATCCATCCTGCTGCTGGCTGTCATCTTATACTTTCTTACTTTTTTCAACATGAAAGCTGGATGTATAACCTGGACCAAGCCACTCTCTTTCAGCCCAAATCATTTCACAGGGTGGTTTTTGTGGAGAAAAGAGGAGGAAGAAGGAGTTATTAGATAGCATACTGTGGTTTCTTGCCCTGCGTATAACTTTCTCATGTGGTCAATGAGTTGTTTTTGAATTTCCATTTTTTTTGAATCTGAAATTCACCTATACTACAAAATGTAGTTTAGAAAAGAAAAGAAAAAAGAGTAGGTGGAACATAAGTTTTTCCCCCTTTTTTGACAGAAATGTATATTTCTGCCATTCTGAAATACCAACAAAATATGTGTTAAGTTTCCAAACATTTAGCTAAAGATCTGTGATTAACCACAAGACTTGGGGCTGCTTTACTGAACAATCTAAGGATCTGACCAGGCTAAAATGTACTGTAATTATTCAAAGATCTCCAGGTGTTTTAAAGGTGGTCCAGTCATTTGAGAACGATTCACCTTGTAATAGTTACAGGTTTTGGTAATTATGAATGATACACATTTCACAATACAAAGTAGGGGATGTTGTTTCTGACCCAATTACTGAACAAACACACTAAAGAAATATTTGTATATTTTAGGGAAAAAACAGTGTTTGCTTAAACACATTCAAAAATGCTTACAATGGAATTAGACTTAGTGCTTTGACAATATGTCAACCTTTAACATTTAGTGGTCTGGAAATCCAGAAAGTAAGTTCATGAAATAACATACAATGAAAGTATGGCCCATTTTTTTTAATCCACATAGCATCTATTGTCCCATATTAACTGTGGTATTTAGCTATATGAGACCTAAAAATAAGCATAACTAAAAGTGAAATCAGGTGTTACAGCAAATATTACAGCATTCTTAAAATAAGTCACTTTGTGATCCAAATGAACATAAATTGAAAGAATATCAGCTCCAGAAGTTAAGAATTATTTTTAGCTACCTCTGAATTATGATCAGAATCTTGACTTCATTGTTTTATCAATGATGACCTTCACCGATATACACAGCATCTTGCCATTCATTCTTGTTTTGTCCATGGAAAATAGAGCCTAAGCATGTCTAGACTCTATCATATATTATGATAGATGAGTAAGAGATTAGCAATACACAATTATATTTTATGCACACATAAAAAAGATGGAATTTTTAAAGTCTCTCTAGTGAAGTTTGACTCCTAATGTGGCAATAGTATGATGGTGGGTGAAAGGGGAATGGTTTGTTGGATATTTTGTCTAAATAGTCTTGTGATACTAACTCCATTCAACTCCACTTAACTTTTCCAAAATAAGTCAATATTGGCACATTTCTGTCACTTGCTGTGATTGGGAATTTCTAATTGTACATACATTTCCAGGAATTCAAATTTATTAGGCAACAAAGGCACTTTTGTTTTCAAACAGTCTAAAGTTTAGAGATCAATATAGGTATTTAAAAAACAACAACCACAGATAGCAGGTAACACAAGAAACTGACCATAAGACTCAGTGGATCAATTACATTTTCATATGGGCACAAATATTTCTGAAACAGTATATTAAACATTCTGAAACATTAGACAATTCATACATGACACAGCAGGCAACTTACAGAAGCCATTCATCCTGTGAAGGAAACCATTTCCTTTAAAAAGGATCAACATTTTGTCTGAGTTTGCATATTATTATCCTGCTGTATCAGGCATATCCTTTTAGTAATGGAAAATGTTTAAAAATATTAAGCAGATTAAACACTGTAATCTTGTTTTCTGTTCAACAGTCCAGTAAAATTAATATGTATGGCACCTACAAGAAATTATTAGTGTAATTTTAACAGCATTATTATAATTAGTTAGAGGAAAAACAAGGACCTGTAACTGGAAGCCCAGCTTGTAATAGAATTTTTTTTCCATATCTAAGTTTTAACGTTATGAGCAAAGTAAACTAAGAATCCAACTTGTTTTGGAAAGGGCTTCTGCAGATTTACATGAATCAGTGAGATTCTTTTCTAAAATAACAACAAAGATATCCCTGATCAGCCAAGGAACATGGTTGTAAGTTATTTTGAAACACTACTTTTTAAATCTGCAACCAACAGACACTATCAGCATGTACTCTTATTCAGGACTATGCACTTATTTTAGTTATACATCTGTTCATGATAATTTGTGAGCAACAATTCTATATAAATGATCTGTGTGCTTGCTTTCTTAAATTCCTAATATAGTTCTCTATTTACAACCATTCATTTAGTGGCTGGTTGTAAGTGACTGTTCAAAGTTACAACGGCACTGAAACTGCGGTGACTGTCAGCGTTCCAGATATCATCCCTGATCAAATCAGCCTCTATTAACTGCCTTGCTTAGCAATAGAAATTTTGGGCTCAATTGTGGCTGTAAGTCAAGGACTATGCAGTCCCATGTTCTGCAGTAGTGTTCCTGTAATTTACAGCTGGCCAACTTACAGAAATTAAGCAAATTTCACAATCTTCACCAGTGTATATGCCACATATCTACCACAGAGCAAAGGAATCACACTAAGAAAAAACTGAATGCTATGTAGCATTGAGCAACATGCAAAGGGATTTTAAACACTATCAATTCATTGCTCAGGTGACATCAATTTCTCAAGAAAATGAGCTGTTCTGCTTGCTTTAATATTAACATATTAGCCAGCAGTAAAGCAAATGAACACATTATTGTATGGTCCTATGTAATGCTGTATAAAATTAGCTTCAGATCAAGTATACCTGAAGTAATCCATTAAGTTATATATTTAGGAAATAATATGCCAACTTTCTTACTTGATGATTAGATAGTTTGGATTAAGTTGGATAGTGGTTTTCTATCCAACTTAGAATGTATGCAGTAAAATGGCAATATTGTAAACCAGTAAACCACTTAATGACCACACACTCAATTTCTATGGAAGTCATTTCTGTGCTTCAATAAACATAACCACATCAATCAGATATGTAAAACAGTCACTCACCTCACATCATTTTAAGCATCTACTTTCAGTGAAGGCAGTTCACTCACTCACTTGAAAGTGAGATGATACACATACATGGGATTCAGGACCAGATTTTGGATACATCATATAAATAGTAATCCAATCAACTACTCCTCAGCATTATAGAAAGGAAAACTCACAGCTCCTTTTCTTTTACGGTATGATAGAGGTATGGAGGCTACTGAGGAATCCAGCTCCATATTTTGTAAGGATAAATGTACAGTATCGGTTTAATCCTACTTCTAAGCAGTAGGAAAATTAAATTCATCCTCTACTCCCCTAGTTCCATTTTACCCTAGCTCTAGTTTCACTGCACAGCAGTAGCCTGGAGAGCGCTTTCAAAACGAATAATGCCAATAAAGTTGATTCCCTAAATACATTTCTTCGCTAGTAAGCCTAAAGACACTGTGTTTGACAAAGGTATCAAAGGAGTAAATAAGTTTAATTAAAAATAGAAGTGCAGAAATAGCTGGGATAAAACAGATTTTTTTCTACACAAACTTCACACAGCCATGTTTTATGACTGATAATGGAGTAACAGCTGTTGACAGTATCCACAGCTAATAAGTGGTCCTGATGAAAACACCAGTACCTTCAAGCACAAGGTAAATGGAATGTATTATATTTAAAATCGGGAAATTAGCAATTGACTGCTATTTCCTCAGGAGAACCTTAATCTCAAAGTGCTTTTCAGCCAATGATGCGAGCAACTCTGACGACAAAGCTCAGGCTATTAAATATCTTCTGCAAAAGTTCCCACATAGAGTTCATTGGGAGGCCCAAATAGAAGGATAAGACAATAAAGCTGAGCATAGATAATACTGGGTTAACACAGACCAATGAACTGAGTCAGCTTTAAACATTCAGGATGGGTCAGCCAGGAACCAGAGCTGCAGCCAGCATGATAAGGCTTAAGGTCTAGCTTGCCTTTGTAAATAGGCACTTAATAATCAATTGATTTTACTTTTGTTATAAAAAGGCCAGAATTAAAGAGGTTAGACTAGATATGATTAAGCTAATGTACAATAGGAATATTTAAGTACATAGTATAGGAAATATTATCCTGGTTTAAAATGGCGTACAGGAAATCAAGCATTATGTTACCATACAATGCCATGCAATGGCTTTTTCGGAATAGCATGATCACAATTCATTCCAGCCTTCTTTCCAGAAAATGAGATGTTATTTCTTTTAAGGCATTTGGCCTCTATAGTTCCCATATAATCAGTTTCTCTGTTTCAACCTACCCAAGAAAGGAAAGTGAAATATCCCACACAAAACATATGAGATTTTCTTTGCATGCTCAACTGAGCAAAGAGGTAGATGTTCAGAAACAGTATCTTCTGGTGCTGATAGAATGTTTTAGTACTGATCAATTGGCAACTTGCATGATACTGGCCAAGGCATCGTCATGAAATGCAACACAGTGGAATTAAGATTCAACTTTGAACTTGGACGGATGATTCAAAGGCAGCTGAAATAGATAAATATATTTTATTAATTCTGTTCTATTAGACATCAAATATTATTAGCACAAATTTGTCTCAGAATGTCTCTCCAAAATCCAAGAAGACCTACACATTTAATTCTGATTTCTAGACACTGAACTAGTGCTTGACAATATAAACTACAAGCAACTGAAATTCCAGAGCCCGTAGATTTACAAGCACACATGTCTTATCATCAGGAGTATTCTATCCAAACTGCTAGAATTTTCATTTTTATAAAATATAATGCAGAGACTTGGTAACAATTGTATCAACTTCATTTGATCTGCAACATAATAAAACAACATTCTCTACCAGTAATGATGAGTACCAAGTACGTTTTGCTAAACCCTTTAATGTAAATGAGTTTGTAGAGGCATATCCAGGGTCTTATCAGCTTGATGACAGAAAAGGATATACAATACATTTCAAATTGTCTTCAAAATACCTAAGAGTTCAAAAATGTTATACCCCGGTGTTTTTCATCGTTGGTGACTTTAAGATCTGCGGACTTCAACTCCCAGAATGTGCTGGCTGTGGAATTCTGAGAGTTGAAGTCCACAGATCTTAAAGTTACCACCGTTGAGAAACACTGCTGTACCATATTTGTCAAACATAAGCCATCAGCTAGTCTAATCCTACCTCATCACATCACAAGACACGACACCCCCATGCAGCCTTGATTCCCATCTTCATTACTGTTGAGCCTTTTCATTCGATACTGACGGATTTCTCTAACCAATGTATAAAAAGCATCTTCAACACCCTGAATAGAAAGTTGAGAAACATATGGACTTAAGAAAGTAAATTATTTCCTATACTTTATTTTCTCACATTCTTCCTGAAAAACTCTATGCTGAATTTAATGTTCTTCATTAATATTAAGAATCCTTCTGTATTCTTAAAGAACTAGGATTTTGCATCCCAAACATAAACTGTTTCTTACATAGCTATTCACAATTAAAAGTAAAGAAAACCTAAATGTATAAGAACTTATTAAGTAACAGAAAGCATATAGGAAAGTGGACTGCACCTCTTCAAAATTCAGCTACTAGATTAGTAATTTATATAAATATGCAAACAGGACTAGACAGTGTGGCTCTTAGAAATTAAAACTGAAATAGCCAAAAGATGGCTGCTCCCACCCATAGGTTTTAATGTTATATCTTCCTTTTCAATCAGATTTGTCCATATACCTAACAATAACTCTAGCTATTTTCTTAAGATATGAGCAGGAATACAAGAATTCATTACCTGTCTTGTTTTGGCAGATGTCTCAATGAATGGAATACCATAACTCTTTGCTACTTCGTGAGCCTGCTTGGTGTCTACTGTTCTTGTTGGTAAATCACATTTGTTTCCCACTAATACCATTGGTACATCTTCTGAATCTTTCACTCTTTTAATTTGCTCTCTGGGGAAAGATACAATAGGAAAAAAGAAAATAAATCTTTCTGAGAAAAGATATGATGGGTTATGTTAATGGGAGACTGCACACATACTTTCTGTGCTTTTTTCTGACAGTTTCTGCTGTCATTGATGAGCAGCAGAAACAGTAGAAATGATCAAGATAAAACTGATACCTGTCTCTGACTAATGAAAAGACTTGCAATCCTGAGGGAATTATTCTGCCAAATTAATACTCTCTATTGAAAGAATTAAATCCAATAGTGGGTAGAAATGAAATCAAATTTAGCTGCTACTATGCTAGTAAAACACTGAGGTTGAAAAGATATCATTCAAGTCTATTTTATGGTTAACTTCATATATATATTTTCTAATCCAACTCCTGGGCCAAGGCCTATTCTAAACCAGGCCGCACAAACAATGGGCAAGTGCATGCATGAAGCTCCACTTGCATGAGTGGCGGGCAAGCACATATGCACTCTCCACTTAGAGTGAAATAGAGCTTTGTATATGCGCCTTCCACTCGCATGAGTGGAATTTTGTGCATGAGCGCAAGTGCCTGCCGCTCACGAGTGGAGTTTCATACATGAGCACAAAGTGGAGTTTCATAAGTGGAGCTTGTGCACAAAGCTGCATTTGCAAGAGCGGGCCCACTGGTATCAGTGGAGCTGGACATGTGCGCGTGCGCCTGCCAGTCACATGCCCCCATCTGTGCCAGGTCACTAAGGTGGAAAGGTTGGCAACCTAATCCATTCAGTAATCACATGTTCTTAATCTACCACAACTAGTGTACAGTACATTTTCAAAGTTGTATTTGGCACTGATATACAATATTAAGTAAAATAGTTCAGTTACTAATCATTGCCTGACTAATCATCTTACTTTTAAAACTATAATAACTACTGGACAATGTGCCACTTGATCTTATCTCTTGTCACTGATAAAGAAAACTTACCTATAAAGATTTATATCTGCAAATGATTTGCTGTTGTTAATGGCAAACACACAAAGAAAGCCTTCCCCAGTTCTCATATATTGGTCCCTCATGGCACTATATTCCTCCTGTCCTGCTGTATCCAGGATGTCTAGCAAACAAGTCTCTCCATCAATAACAACTTGTTTACGGTAAGAATCCTATGGAAAATCAATGCAGTTTCAAAAGTAAATATGCAATAATTCAATGCTAATGAGCAAAACTATTTTTGAAATTATAATTGAGATAAGATGAGAAAGGGTAGAGAATCATAATATCTTAAATTTAAAAAATTCAGTAATCTAATTAAACATCATATTCATATTTAATTTTCCCCCATTTTTTTTTTTTTACATCACTTCAGCTTCTTTTGTGACATGACTTATAACATCAAAACTTAATATGGCTCTGTTTGATAGTTCATCTTTACTTTTATCTACATCATTTTCTGCCGCATACTTCCTTAACAAGTCT
Source organism: Pseudoxenodon macrops (assembly GCA_032467955.1). Taxonomy (NCBI): domain Eukaryota; kingdom Metazoa; phylum Chordata; class Lepidosauria; order Squamata; family Pseudoxenodontidae; genus Pseudoxenodon; species Pseudoxenodon macrops. The sequence continues at coordinate 222,643 of JANHFT010001350.1, forward strand.
TTTCCAATTAATTTTTCAAGGCAATGAAAATAAATATCAGAGACCAGTGATTGGCGGCAAAAAGTGATAAAACAAAATGTTTAAGTACCAAGGACAGATTCCATAAACAGAATGAAAAGGACATAAACATATTTAGTATGCTAAACCTTACCTCAATAGTAGGATCATATTCATCTACGAAGTGATTCTGGATAAGCTGGATGGTCAGGGCACTTTTTCCAACACCCCCAGCTCCTACTACCACCAGTTTGTACTCAGTCATTGCCTTCCTCAAGACCCTGTTGGTAACACAAATATATATTATTCTATGTAGAAATCATCCTCCATTAAAATATCCTATGTAACAAGAATGCCTTGAAAAGAGGCAGAGATGAGTGGCATATAAAAGTTGCTTTTGATATTAGGACACATGTTTCCTATAGCTCTTCTGGCAATTAATTATTCCTACCAGGATAACCATTTCAGCAGTAAATCCAGGGCTGTGATCTTATCCCATTTTCTCAAGATGTTCCAGAGTTCTCCAATGGAACAGCACTTGTCCTAAATTTCTGGGACAGATTCTTTTTGTTTAAGCATGTATACACCACAACCTTATTCAAAATTTTGAGACTTCCTGTCTTCATCAAAGTCATCAATCTATCCAATCCACCCAGTGAATCCCATCTTCCCTAACTAGGTACTATCACTTATGAAGATTTTCTCTCTCTCTCTCTCTCTCTGACCTAGCACTAATATATCGCCTTAAATCCAGATCTGAAGTCCAGCAAAATAAGTTATCCCTCTTTCTACCCGAGCTACCCAGACTGGCATAACTGTATCAAGTCACTTTTACATAAAACTCTCAACCAAAACAAATTTGCTTTTTAAGACTATACTTGCAAAATTTTAATAAGCACCCAATGGCAAAAAATATTTTTGTCATTTAGTGTAACCTAAACACAGAAAGATAACACATGAACAATTGATCTGAACCCAAATCTTAACTGTAAGGTAAAGGTAAAGGTTCCCCTTGCACATGTGCTAGTCGCTCCCGACTTTAGGGGACGATGCTCATCTCTGTTGCAAAGCTGATGAGCCAGTGCTGTCCGAAGACCTCTCCGTGGTCATGTGGCGCAAGGAACACAAGGCGCAAGGAACATTGTTACCTTCCCGCCAAAGGTGGTCCTTTTTTTTCTACTTGCATTTTTACATGCTTTTGAACTGCTAGGTTGGCAGAAACTGGGACAAGTAATGGGAGCTCACTCTATTATATTATGTTAGTGTCTTAGCTACTGAGCCACCTTACGTCTTAACTGTAAGGGATACCAAATGCATTGTTAGCCTTCCTGCTAAATAAGTACGTAAATGAATAGCGTACTTTGTTTTGAACTTATGATATTATAACATAACTTCTACACCACCCATCTGACCAAAGTGACTCTGGGCAGTTTACACATATCAGATTGCACCGATGGCAAAAGGATTCAAATTCATATTCTGCAAAGAAAGAAAATGATTCAGCAACCTTGTGTAAATTATCGATCTCATATATATTATAGGGTTGCTACCGAGACAGGAAATCCCGTTTCCTTAATAAAACAAGGAACTCTAAAAGGCAAACCTTTAGGGCTGTCTATCAATCTAGCCACAATGGCTTGTCAACCATAGTTTACTATTGAGAATCATGTCAGCTACGGATTGCTTTATAAGTCATAGTTAAAGCCTGATGCCGTGGTGTGAACTAAACAGAACACAAGCCAGCCTTACCGACCAGCTCCTGGTAGCTGCTAAGGTTGCTCTAAGCCCTCAAGATCCCAGTCAGAGAATAATGACCCTCGCGGGACCACCACCCGCTTCTGCTTGCTCCCACCGCCCCCCCCCCCGGAATCTGGATTGAATGTCCGGCCCTCAACGGCAGGCACGGCTCTTCTGAAGGGGCATCAAGCCCATCGGGCACCGTCGAGGACAGGGAGACGGGATTCGAGCGGGAGCGACGGACACACCCAACTCTGGGGATAGCAAATACCTTCCAAGGCGGCGCCTCTCAACAGCGAGTGGGGATCGACGAGAGACCGCTGTCTCTCCTGACCGGGGTGCGCCGTTTTCACGCCTCCTCCCACCCCAGACTCGGAGAGAAAGGACTTCAGAAAGACACCCCCCCCCCCCTTCCACCCTCTCTGCCCAACGGCTGGCAAGTTAAGTATGAACCTCCACTTACTTCACTTCCAGGCTTCGCGGTCGCCGGAACGCCCTTCCGACGTAGCACATCTCTGACGTCATCAACCGGTGCCGAACGCCTCGGAAGGGAGCTGTGCCCGGAGAATACTGGAGTCTGGCTGTGGTTTCATAAAGGCAGCATCGTCGCCTCTGGTCTGAAACAATTCACTCTACGAAGGCTTAGGACTCGCTATCCAAACTAGAGAGGTTAGGGGTATATTTCTGAGAACAGCCTTGGGAAAAAAGTTTTTTCTGGTCTCCGGTTAAAGGTTCCCCTGCTGTCTTCCAGGAACTTAATGGCAGAATTCCCCAGGCTGCTCCACATGCCTGGCTAGAATGCCCAGCTAGCACCAAACATCAGATTTGGAGATAATACAATACAAAGATTATGGAGTCAACTTACTGGGGGTCAGTCCGTTGTCCGTGAAACTCAATACTGTGAATTCAATAAAGTCCGAGGAGTGTGTTCCGAGTGTGTAAAATGCATCGCACGTACGTCGCAGCTCATGGGATTTTGGCAATAGCGTGGTTTGCCGGGTAGTGTTACAGTTCTTAGGTTATAAAGAACAGTATGAGGATGCTTGAATTAAAACTAGGCATTGCTTGTGATTGTAGCATACTGGCCGAAAGGTGTCAAAAATGACTGGTAATATTTCCTTTTCTTTAGCACGGAATATTCCATGTAACAGAGATGTACAACTAAGGCCAGTAGTTTAGGCTATGCAGTGTGCCATGCAATGAAGGTTAGTGGCAACCCATCTGGTAAAGATTATGGTACATGGAAAATTGAACCAAAGAAACTGAAAAGATAAAATGGTAGAGAAAGAATGAGCAAATGAAATGAAAAATGGATCAATTCTGCGCTTAGGAAACTAAAAGAGTATACTATGGTATGATTTTGTAGTCCCCCCCCCCTATTTATTCAATCTATATGCAGAATATATATTGAGAGAATCTGAATTGAAAGATGAGTCTGATTTTAAAATTAGAGAAACATCAGTAACCTGCGAAATTCTGATGACAATGGTCTGGTCCCTAAAATGCTAATGATCTGCAAGCTTGAATAATAAAAATCAAGGAGAACAGTGAAAAGTGGGACTAAGACTAGATGCAAGAAAATGAATGTCTGCAGCAACCAGCCTTAGAATTAACAATGAATATACTAAAGTGGTGGATAACATCTCTTTTTTGGGATCAGCTATTCACAGTTAAGGATCTATCAGTCATGAAATACACTACAGACTTCCTTGGTAGCATAGCAATGAATTCTTGCAAAGATACTCTAATGGCCTTATGTGTCTATAGCTACAAAATCCAGAATTGTGCAGGGAACGGTTTCCCTATGACACTCTGGAAGTCGGGCTTTCAACAAGAGAATAGTTATTGATACTTCTGAACAGTAGAAAAAACTGAGAACAGCATGGATAGCCAAGAAAACAAATAAAGGGAGTATCAAACAAATCAACACTTCAAGTTACAAATGAGAACTTTGTGACTTAAGTGTCACAGATAAGTGCTATAAGAACTTTGGAGACATTATTCAAAGACTTACCTCTCTGGGGAAATCCATATTGAGAAAGGTAGCAAGAAAGAGAGGACAACCAGGATGATGGATGAACTCAGTTACAAGTAGCAATGGGTGCACAATTTGAAGACTTGAAGGACCAGGTTGTTGACAGATCATTTTGTTGACTATCTGTATGCTTACTAAGAATCAGCATCAACTTGATGGCACATTAAGTAAATCAATGGGAATGATACTTATGTTGAAGATGGAATTGAAATCAATACTTTCAATACTAATCTTCCTTCTACCAATAATGAATAGGAACTCATAAATATTGAAAATTGTGATGCTGTAATTGATGAGGATAATGGAATAGTTGTGTAGTTTAATGTATGTGTAAAAACTTTATCCTATGCCCAGTGATTCGAAAAAACTTTTTTTTTAAATAAAAGAAAGATGATATCAGGCCCCCAAACCAAGAAAGGCATATTATTCCAAGCAATTCCTTTATTGTTCCACACCTATAGACAGAATTGTCCCAAACTGCAGCACTCCTTTATTTATATCAGGCATATCTGAGAACTATTACGGCGGGGGGGGGGGGCTGTCTTAATCCTCTTTCTCACAAATATATGGACTGAGCTGTCTTATTTCTCTGGACCCCACCCTTAAGTCTTCTAGTAACCATGCTACAAATGTTGCTTTATTTCATGTGGTATGCAGTTTAAGGGATTAGTACCCTTCAGGTCATGGAGAAATGTGTGACTGAAAGTGTATAACACTAACTAGGCTTGAATTTTGGAACATTTTTTGCAATTCAACAGTGAATAGGAAGACATAGGTGTGTTTTGTTGTGTATAGGTAGTCCTTGTGCAAGGACCACTTGTTTAGTGACCAGTTATAGCAGTGCTGAATGAGGCTTACGATTGATCCTCATGCTTGCCACTATCGCAGGATCCTTGCTGTTGCATGTTCATGAGCCAGGTGCTTGGCAACCTGCTTGCAATTACATTGCAGCATTCCAGGTATGTGATCACCATTTTCAACCCTCAGTGCCTGTTTTTGACAAGGTCAACAGGGAAGCTGGCAAGTGGTTGCAAATTGTGATTGTGTGATATTGTAACTAAGAACCATGTGTCAATGTCAGAAACTGGAACTACCAGAATTGCTGGAATCGTGTGGTCGCATGACATGTTTTATGACTGCATTGCTTAATGAGTTTCAGATTCCAATTAACTGTTGTTAACCAAGGATTATCTTTAATACATGTATCAGTAAATATGTAACAAATGCTTGTACTGAGATTAGAGATGTGTTGATTGGGGATGTAAATATGCATGTACTTTCACATGTAGACGGTGCTGTACAAGTAGTCCTTGACTTACAATAGTTTACTTAATAACCATTCAAAGTTACAACAGCATTGTAAAAAAGTGACTTATGACCATTTTTCACACTTACGACCGTTACAGCATTTCCATGGTCACATGTTCAAAATTCAGATGCTTGGCAACTAGCATGTATTTATGATGGTTAGTGTCCTGGGGTCATGTGACCACCTTTGGCGACCTGTTGACAAGCAAAGCCAATGGGGAAGCCAGAGTCATTTAACACCTGTTACTAACAACTGCTGTGATTCACTTAAACAACTGTGGCAAGAAAAGCTGAAAAACGGACATCATTCATTTAACAAATGCCTTTCTTACCAACAGAAATTTGGGGCCCAATTGTGGTTGTAAGTCAAGGACTAACTATATTGTTGACTGAAAATCTGCATGATTTTCACCAAATGCTTGATGGATTTTACGATGTAACATAAATGGTGTAATATGTCATGTGTTGTTCATCTGAGGTTGCATTTACTTACTAAGAATTGCTAAGCCCCAGATCATTTTTACTATGTCCTGATACATAAAACCATAGAACTCAGAGGGTGTACTTTTGTACATATACAGTACATTTATGAGGTATCGGCAGAAGTGTCTTTTCCCTATTACATTGGCCTGTTTCACCTGGTTAGGCAAGGTATGTTACAGACCCTTTCAGTTAAAGACTTTGAACTGGTAGGGTCCAGGAAGAGAACCTACGCTGCTTTTGGAATTTTCTCCAAGAGGTGATGTGGACCTTTATTCTCCTGGCCTTTTTGAAGTATCTTAAGACTTCACTCTGCCAACTCACTTGGGTTTCTCAGAAAAGCACGCAACCTTGGAGTCAGCACTTTGAAGGTCTTCCCCATACCTTTTAAACTTTAATTTTTCTGTTTTGGTTTTAGCTGCCTTTTAGTGTGATATATTGTTTTAATTGTACATTGCCCAGGATCATTCTGTGAGATGGACAGTTTCTAAATTTGATGTATAAATTCCTGTTCCTGCAAAGTATCTTTCTGAAACTAGATCCAAAGCACAATTCTACTATTAAATTGGCTTCAGCCCAGATCCAGAATTATTTTGATTCAGGCTAAACATCTTCTTCAAACTGAATTATTGTATTCAATATTTAATGCTAACATCAAGCCAGAAATTTGGATTATAGATAGGTCAAAAGTTCAAATAATGCATATTTGGTTTAGTGCAAATTGTAAATTGATACCAAGACATGTTTAATGCAACCCAATATTCAGTTAATCGGATGCTAGTGCGTGCGCAAATGTGGTTGGGATTTTAGATGTTAATCTTCATGTGTGCAAAATGAAGAAAAGGAAGATTATCTGAGGAAAATGTTACAAGTTTAAAGAAGAGGTTTTTTTCAAGTTACATTGCCTGGTCATAAAAATGGGTGAAGTCTTGTTTTTTATTCAGGATCTAGAATGTCTTCTAAAAACACAGGAATTGGCCAAGCAGGAAAGTGTGTGGGAGGTGTTTATGAAGAAGTTACAAGACAAAGGCAAATTTTCAAAATCAGTAAAACTTTATTCTATTTCCATTCTTTGCCATTAACAGAAAAATTGGAGAAAGCAATGTTTGTTTTACAAAGATAATGCATCTCCCAGAGAAGAAAAACCCTAAATTGAGAATAGAGGTAACATGGAAAAACACAGTACTGCCCTCTATTCAAAGTAAATAACTCCTGATCTTTTTGGTTAAAGTAATACTTAGACCAATCATTCAGTTTGCTTGCTTGATAAAGTGTGGCTGAGGGAGGGAAGGGATGGGGAGAGGGGGGCCTGGAAGGAAGGGAGAAAAAAAAAAGCACACAGACATCAACTATTTCACCTTGATGAAAGTCTCAATACAGCTATGGAAAGCCTAAGTATTCTTTTACAGTACACTGGGTGTTGGCTGCAAAAAAAATGTATTCACTTCAGGCACAAATTTTTAATTTTTTTTTTTAATCAGTAAAATAAACCGGGTTTAGAAGCTGCAGTGTTGTAAGCAGCAAATTGTGCATTGTTTTAAATATCTTTAAGTTACCACACTGATGGCACACTTTAACCTTATGAAATTCTGCACTATGCATGCTAATTGCAGTTAATTAGAAAAAAACCTAGTAGTCTACTTTGGAAAATATGTTCAATAAGATCTAAGAGATAATTTTGCTTGCTAGATGGATCTGAATTTAAATGAGACATTAAAAAAACATTAACATTTGGCCATCAAATAAATGTCTGAGTACTCATATAGGATTCTATATAATACGGTTAGTATATCTATCCTTATATGAGCCTCAAGACTGGATGAAAATGACGAGAAAATCAGCCTTCCATGTCTTGGAGAGGACAAAATAATTGAGACCTAAGGCATAGTAATACCTTGGCAAAATTGAATTAAGGAAAATATATGCATGTTGTGTCTATATATATATATATTTCTTTTCAGTGCAGAATTTCATAAGGTCTTCCAGAATAAAACTGTCTATAATATTTACTTAAAGAGGCAAAGTAGATTTGCAGTTACCAGTTGCTTTAAATGCACCATTCAAAAAGCTTCTAAAATGTGTTAATATAAGGCGCCACCTTGGGTTCTCCAGGATGCAACTGTGCATATTTTAAAACTGTTTCATAAATTTATTTTTAAACATAACATGAGGAAGGTGTTAAAACTGGTGTAATAGCTCCTTAGATTTTGGAAGGGATGAATACAAGGATATTCAGTACCCTTCACCAGACCCCACCCTTATTCCAATATTAGTTGCTTTGAGACCAGTTAGTCGATAACACCAGCTTGACGAATCTTTCTCTCTGTACCAAATCCCTGTAAATGGCAAAATATATCATGAGTTTAAATTGGATGTTGAAGTAACAGTGAAAGTCAAGACAGCTATAGCAATCACATATATTTCCTACAGAGCTCACATTTTCCTCATTTTGCTGTTATTTGTGTTTATGCTATCTTCTAAAATGCCTCAAATGCATATCTGGACCTCATATTTCCTACAATTAACCAAAAATGAATATAGAATGTTCCACACTTTCCTGTTTGCAGGTCCTACTTAGTGCATTCTTTTTTGCTGTTAAAAATTGTCATGAGTAATTGCATTTTTAATAGCTCTGAAGTGCCCAAATACACATTTCCCCTTCCAGGAAAAAATAATTATAGTTCTTTCTTAAAAATAAAGCTAAACAACAACAACAAAAACCATTGCAAAGTCCTGACTAAAACCTGATTTGTCTAGACAGGGCAAATAAATACTGATCAAGAACTAGTAACTTATATCTCTAATTAAAAATCTTTGAATGGGCATTTGTGAATATATTCAGAAAGATTGTATTGAGCTTTATTTGAAACCTATAGCTTATAGCACTTTTTGCTAGGAACAGCCTTTTCCAATATACCATGCCAGTTAAATGTAGGTCACACCAGACCTTAATTCCTAAGACTAACATGGGACCCAAAGGAATACTGAGGTCATTTGACACTAAGGGGGAGGGGTGTATGAAGAAAACAGATTATGTGATTCACACATATATGAGGAGTAGCCAGCTTCTTACTCAGGAGAAAGAGGAACATTCTAAAAGTTGCACTTTTCTGGGAGTACAAGACCTATTTTATTTCTGGATAAAGACCCCAACATGAAGTGGGACATTCTTGCTTAGCCAACTTGGAACAAAACGTGATGGTTGCCAGTATCCATTTAGAAAAATGTCAGGGAAAAACCTGTAACCTTTAAGTGCCAAATATGAGGGAGGTAATCAAATTGTTCGTTTCAGATAAAGTTTAGAAAAGTTTTAAACTTTATAAATTCTGAACTGTGGAGAAACAAAATAGTGAAACATAAAATTGGGACTTATTATAAACCTATTATAAACTGAAGAAACTTGGTGGGGATTCTGTTCCTACAATACAGACATTTGCAAAAATGGGGCCTTAAGATAAGCTGGCTTATGATGGGAAGTCATGTATGACTGACAAGAATTGTTTTAAAAAAGAGTGACATTAAAGAAAAATGTAAATAAAAATGTAATAAAACAGTATATAAGAAATATCAGAGTTCAAGGTCAAATATAACAATGTTTGATACACAGAAACAAAATGAGTTTGGCGGGAACCAGACTTAGTCACATTGTAGGTGTAGAAGATAGTGCTCTGCAAATAATTCTATAAGCTCTAGAACAAGGGTGTCAAACTCGCAGTGTCATGTTGCCATTATGCGACATTTTTCCCATTCAGAGCTGGGATGGGCATGGCCTGTAAATTATGCATCTGGCTCATGGGCTGCCAGTTTGACATTCTTGCTCCAGAAGGTTCTGAACATATTCTGCACAGCTGCGAAACTTGTACGTTACTCAAAGGGACTACAATAAACAACTGCAGATTATTAACACAAAGAATATCTCCAGAAATGTGGAAAGTATCAAGAAAGAGCACACACACAAAAAAGTATATTGGAATGGAATGTTTTCAGTGAACATAAAGAATCTGTCCACCTGAAGTGATTTTGATAGAGTCCTCTTTAACAGTTTCTATTCCCTGTCAGATGTAGAAAAAGGAGACACAGAGACGCATGTGCTGTCTCAAAGGTCCCCTGTTGTGGAAACAGGAAACCTCAGAAATAAGGCCCACATCCTGATTATATCTTTAATATTAGCTATTATATCTATCTTTTGTTATTTTGAACAAGATACCTTAGAACTATGTTAACCACAACCTTCTGTGATATATTTATTTTTTATAACAAGTCAGATTTAAAATCCTAACACTTGCTGAAACTTACACTGAAAACATATCCCTCAAACAAATGATGCAACTTCTTTTTCTTCAAATTCCTTCTCAAAACCATTTCTTCATTTGTCTGAAAACTCTTATTCAATTATTTTAGATAACTCCTGTCTGTTCATGATCATAATTCCTTGCCTTTTTCCTCCTTCCCTTCCAAACAGCAATCGTAATATTATTATGGGTATCTGTACATTCTAGATTTAATCTGTCTGATTCCAAAGCCCAACAAGGTGCTATATCAACATTTATTAATCAACCATAACAAACTCTTCTATTTATTTATTTACTGCTTTATGCCAACATCATTTTTCAATCCCATTTGATTCTTCATTGCCTGATGGACATAATTTTGCCAAGAATATTTAGACTATTGTATAACACCAATTTGTTCCAGCAAAATAGCTAATATTAACGGATTATAAGAATTGTAGTTTAAAATGTTTTAATACTAAGTTGTCTATTCCTACCCTATGGTCCATTTCAAATAGGAAATGTAAGAAATTCATAAATTCATTATACCATTCCACTGATGTGCCCATCAGAAATAATGTCATTCTGTTATAAAAGCTGAAATTCCAATATTATGAAATATGGGCAAATTTCCAGTAACATACCTTTGTATTATCCGGTCCCCTTGGCTGACGAAGCACAGTTAGACGAGGAGCACTGGCATCATCCAAAGTAATGCTCTTTAAACGATTAACAAGTCTGTCAGGGCGTGGAGCAGCTATAGCCTTAGCACCTTCACTGTTAATAGAAAACCAACCAAATCAAGGGGAGTAGGGGGAAAAACAAAAAGAACTAACACATAAAAATACTATGGCTTTTAGTTTCTTCTTCCATAAAATCCTGAATGATTGATTACTAAGTTGAGTAATACGATGGAAATCAGAACATTTTATGTCTACAATAAAATTCCAATTGTAAGTTCTAGTACAGAGTAAACAAAGAAATGTCAAATTGTTCTGGTGATTCTAATAGAACCACCTTTGCAATAAGCATAATTCATGTTTAAAACCTCAATAACAGTAAAAAACAGATTAATTTTTAAAAAGGAGACTAATCAGAAAATATGTTGTGTCCAAATGCTACGTAATAATAAGGCTAGCTGTACTATATAGCTTTCCCTCCCATTCTTAGTATAAGTCCAAACTTCAGATTTGCTAACTCCCGATTTCTGGAATTCCTCACACACTTCAGTCACTAAATTTATATTTTAGACAAAATGTATGGAGAAGTGCAGGCAAAACTAGGGATAGAAAAGTTAGGTTACACAAAGAGTAACCTACTCAAGATATATGAATGTAAAAAGGCATGTTTTTCAGGTGACTATGACACATCAACAATTAACATGGAAAAATAGGGAATTCATATAAGGTATATACAGTAACCACAACAATAATTCATATATTTAGAAAACATTTACAAAACAAAATAAGCCTCTGCACAAATTGAAAAAGGAGAGGCCCACCAAATAGTTTCCAATCAATGTGTTATGCTATTAATTTCTGAGAATGTAAATAAAATACTGAGAATGTTAATAAAATAGGTCCCCAACCGCTAAGGGTCATGGATTGGTACTGATCCATGGCCTGTTAGGAACTGGCCACCCAGCTGGAGGTGAGTGACGGGGGAGCAAGCTAAACCAAAATCATCCCCATCCTGGTCCATGGAAAAATGATCTTCCACAAAACCTGGTATCTGGTATCAAAAAGGTTGAGGACCGCTGAAATGAAAAGCTAAATTAAATTCAAATTCAGAAATATGATTTAAAATGACCAGAGACAAATTCCTTGTGTATCTAATCTCATAGAAATATAGTTCAATTCGATTGGGAGATAAATTGCTTATCTGATATAAATAAATAATCAAAGCAATGACTGAAATGATTACCGTATTTTTCGGAGTATAAGATGCATCCGTCCCCCTTAATAGAGGGAGGAAAATGTTGGTGTGTCTTATACACCGAATACAGCAATTTTGGCCTCCTGAAGCCCCGCCCCTGCATCCCATTTTTGCAAAAAATAGGGCCGCTTTTCTCAAAAACGGGGTGTGCTGAGGGTTTGGGAGGCTTGCAGAGTGTTTCTGTGGGCTGGGGGTAGGCAAACACTCCCTCGTTTTTGTGGAAAATGGGCTGTTTTTCACAAAAACATGGTTGCTTTTTCCTTCCCTCAGCTCTCAGAAGCAGTCTGCACACCTCCCAAATCCTCTGTGCACCCCGTTTTTTGCAAAGACGTGTGAAAAACGGGCCTGTTTTTGCAAAACAACAGGGTGCAGAGGGTTTGGGAGGCCTCCAAACTGCTCCTAGGGCCAGGGAGGACAAACACTTTTTTTTTCTTACTTACCTCTTTGAAATCTTGGTACGTCTTATACACCTGTGCATCTTATAGTCCGAAAAATACGGTACATTGCATTTTCTAAATTGGTCATTTGAAGTAATGAGAAGTGGGGAATTATAAACTATTTCTGTATATCTTTCTGCTATCAAGGAGAAAAATCTGATAGTATTTGTGGAAACTAATGAATGGTCAATTATGATACTAGTTTGCAAGGTAACAATTTTGTGAATGAGTGCACTCGAAATTTTGAAAGAATGTTGTATTAGCAGACTTCTCAAAACCCAGATTTATAATCAAGAAAGCAGGTCCCTATATACTTACTTTCAAAAGATGTGATGCTTTCTTGAAACATGACAATCAGTGAAGGTTTCAAGTTATATTTATTTATCAGCAAATAAATAAATTAAACAGAATATACTTTTTGTAAGCAAAAAACATGCTCCAATGCTGATACCGATTAATTCACCCAAACTGATATAATGCTGCAAGAAATGAACAGCTAATGAAATATTTTTGTAATAGTTCCGAGATCAGGATTGCTTAATTTATTTCTGTGAAAAGAACAATACTGCTAATGATTAGCAGTTTCTTACCTAACACGCCACACATTACAGGCACTCCATTTCCCTGTGCGTTGATTGAGAATGATTGAAAACTCTACTTCATCACCAGCCTGCAATTCCACTCCATCCTGAACTTCTTTCACATGAAAAAAGAGTTTTTTGCTGTCACCCACTTCATAGTTTATGAAACCAAACTGAAAGAGGAAAGGAAATTATCTTCTTAATTGAACAATGTAAGCAATGTTTTCTACAGATGTTTCCCATACACTTCAGATTGCCGATTTTGTTTTCCTGATTTTGTTTTGTTTTCCTTTCTAAGACATTTAGTAAAGGGCGTCCTATCATAACAATTTTATACTTCTACCCAAATTAATTTATTTTAAATCTAGCTACTTTATTTAATTTAAAGCCAAATACAAGACCTCTAAAACATGTCCATGCTTCCATATATTCAGAATAACATTAATGTGAATATCATAGGAGTGATTTTAAGTTTCAATCTAGGTGATATGTTCCAGAAACTAGAGACCATTGAAGTGAAATATGGTATTAAAACACATTTAGAACAAATTATCTTATCCTAGAGGTTCTAAACTAGAAGGCTCCCAGATGGATTTTATAGGACAAGTTGGACACATCTGGTGTATGCTTCACCAATTCCTTCTCTAGCTTCCAGCACAACAAATCTGACTGGCCAACCTAATTCCCAATCTTCCAAATTATTTTTCTTCTCTCCTTTTGTGCTTGTCCTCAGCTAGCACCATAGCAATCTCCCCAGCATGACATCAATCTGAAATATCCACCAGCACGTGCCCTTTCCCTCCCTCTCATCATTTGATGCCCTTTGCTTTTCTCTCACACCTTTAAGCCAGTTTTGCCATAATACTGGCTAATACATAATATTGATCTGAGCCCAAAAATTGGATTTTAAAAAAATATACAAACAACACAAGCTATGCATAAAGAATTATTTTCATACTTGATCTTTCACACATTCTACAGTGGCTCTACGGAAAGATGTTATGTTGCAAGCCATTGTTTGCCCACTCTGACCGAAGACACAAAGCTGGAATTTCACGGTCTCTCCTTTCTGCAGATAGTCCCCTTTATTTGCCAAGCCAACAATTCCAAAAGGATAGACCTCACCTTTCATTTCTCCTAGAAAAACACACAAAACCAAAGATGTGCTTTCATAAAAATAAAAAAAAGTAGCTAATACAGGGAGTTCTCTGTAAATTGTAAATTGTGGTTTGCAACCACAATTGAGCCGAAAATTTCTGTTGCAAAGTGTTGTGGCCCGCCAGCAGCCAGGAGAGCTGGCAGCAGATTCGGACAGTGAGGCAGTTGGGGAGGAACATGGGCCAGTCCTGAAGGCTGGGGAAGGCTCTGATGAGAGCTCTGCATCGGGGGCAGAGAGGGGGCTAGGGCCATTTGCCAGCTATCAGCTGCCTTCGGAGTCAGACATCAGTGAGGCAAACAAACAGCTGGAGCCTGTTCCCATACAAAGTGAACAGCTAAAGAAAAAGGATCGACTTGGGAGTAAGGCCACAAGTGGACGATTAATGGCCCCTCCCAGACGGAATAAAAGAGGTGCGAAAGGGAAGGGGAGTTTGCAGGAGACAATTAGTTCATTTCTGCATTCTTGCCAAGTATTCCGGCATTTGAAAGATATCAGCCTGACCACTTTCCATGTCTGACAAAGGTCAGTAATTGTGAACTATCTTGAAAGACTGTGGGAGAGGAAAGACTTTGCTGGAGAAGAATTCACTGTAAATTAAATAAAAGGGGTTTTATCAGACAAAGACTCGGCTTTGTGCTGCTGGGGAAGCCTAGGTCAGAACACTAAGTGAGACAGTTGTTCAGTGAATTTTGCTCCATTTTACATTCTTTCTTGCCACAGTTCTTAAGTGATTCACTGCAGTTGTTAAGTTAGTAACACAGTTGTTAAGTGAATCTGGGTTCCCCATTGACTTTGCATATCAGAAAGTTGCAAAAGGTTATCACATAACCACAGGACAGTAAAACCGTCATTAATGAGTCAGTTGCCAAGCACCTGAATTTTGATCATGTGATCATGAAGATGCTACAACAGCTGTGTGAAAGTGATGTCACTTTTCAGTGTTGCTGTAATTTCAAACAGTCACTAAACGGACTGTTATAAGTTGAGAACTACCTATATTCTAAATAAATACTAAGTTCTGTGAATTTATACTGTTACAGAATAGCATGCAAATCCTATTACAGCTAATGAATTCTAGACTAAAAAGTTACCTAATACATACCAAGAATAACTTATTAAAGGTACAGTGAGGATATGTATTACTTACCATCCTCCATGACTTCAATCATTCCTTGGTATTCCGTTTGGGAAGGATCTACACTCCTGAGAGGGCGAATAATTTTACCCGTGTAACAAGTTGGGTCAGCTTCATCTGTGATGCCATTTACTGCAATAAAAGATCAATGATGCCATTTACTGCAATAAAATTACAACGTTTGGCAAAACAATGTGTATAATTTGCAGAAAATACATTGTTTTAACTTACTGACATAATGAAATAACTCAGAAAACCACTGAAATCTATGTTGAATGTGCTTATTAGTACTTTCCTTCAGAGTAGGGGCTACTTTTGTTTGCTTGTTTGATTGATTTTCTGTTGCAACAGAAATTGACTGGTTGAACAGCTTGTTAAATAACTATGTACAGGTGAAACTCAAAAAATTAGAATATTGTGCAAAAGTTCATTTATTTCAGTAATGCAACTTAAAAGGTGAAAC